>DWJZ01006486.1:0-12993 GCA_018249125.1 Asbolis capucinus
TCATCACAGAAAAGTTTGACCTGGGTGGGAATCAAACCCACGACCTCCGGTGTAGTAGTCAGGTTCACTAATCACTAAACCGGCCTGTCTAATACTTCGTTATAAAATGTACCGTTCCTAATTTTGTAAATATTAAGATTGTACGCTTACCTCGCATTTCTCTTTTTTTGTATCTCCTAGGAGAATACAGAATAAAGAAATAAATATTGGTATAAATAGATGCAGTATATATATTAAAATTGGTAGTGTTTACATATCTGTCTTACAAAGTTTTCTCGTCTCCTAAACATGAAAAAGTGGAACTGAACAGGTCAAACTGCGTTTTAAGGAACCATTAACTGCTCTTTATCATCATACCTTGGGCTCAGGTTTCCTCTCAAATTGTGAGGAGTACAAGCCATAGTCTACCACGCTGGCCAAGTACGGATTGGTAGACTTCACACTTTGAGATTTAAAGAAAACTCTCAGGAGTGCAGGTTTTCGCATGATGTTTTCTTTCACCGTTGAAAGTGATAATCGACTTTTGATACGCACGTAACTTTGAAAATTAAAGGTGCTTGCAGGATTTGAACCCATGACATCCCGTTCGCGCGACCAACGTTCAAAACACTGCAAATAAATATGTCCGTTAGGTTTAAATTAACGCAATAGTACGTTTTTATCGAACCCGTAGAAAGCAAGGGGAGATTCCTAGTAAAAGTAAAAGAAAGATATTTTATATTACACTAACCATCAAAATATCATTGTCTCTTGACGCCATTTATTTATGAGTATTTTATTCAGGAAACATAAATTTTTAACATCAAACAACATCCGCCTATTGTCCCTAACGAATTTTTGCTTTAATTTTAGAGTAAAGTCTGCACTGCTTCCGTTACAATCTTATTAGTAGTATATTAGATACTATATACCCGGTAATACCCAATATAAATTTATCATAGACAAGTGTTTAGTTAACAGTCGTTCCGCTGATAATATTATTCTATGTTATGATTAAAACTTTCTAAGAAATAGTTCTACATTATGATAATCAATATTTGTTTTTTATTACAAGCTTTTATTTAACTTGCAGTGTATGTTTGTATGTTAGTATATTTGTATGTTACGGGAGAAATCTTACATATTAGACCTAATAAAATATATATAGAAGTCCTACTTCCTCTAACACTACGGAACAAATATTTTGCGTACTGCTTCAGTTCCGATGACAACGCATTTTTATGACAAGCATGACCTGATACTACGTTCAGGATCGGCTCTAGACAAGGAAACTACTGAATGGTTAACAATACAGATACGAAATCTTTTGTTAATGTTCACGAGAGTAGTTTCTAGTACAGGATAATCCTGTGAAAAACATACAGACAGAAGCACAGTCTTATAAATAATGGCCCATTGCTATCATTGGATAGGAAACCTAAGAATTATGCAATTTTATGTACGCTCTCGGTTCATACTCTTTAATTTCGTGTATAGTGAGAGAAACATATATATTTATATATATATATATATACTTTTTTACACAGTTATTAGAAGTATATATATACTTCTAACTGTGTAAAAAAGTATAAATATTTAACAATAATTATTTAAATTCCTATCCATGAGCCTAGACTTCATGTTCGCAGGAAATGAAACTGGATATGTAAGGTGCTCATATGGAAAGCTTGTATGCGATGTTAAAAACACGACATGTAACTTTCTTAGCTTGGAAAAGCTTTTTTAACAGCAATGCTCTGGGTTAGTGGTTTGAAAGCTGATTAATGCAAATATATGTGTAGTAGCTTATCATACACCGGCAATATGATTCCCCCTGTTTCAAGCTGTACAAGGAAGCTGTACAGGGAAGCTGTACAGGTATGGGACTCGAACCCACTAAAACCACACGGCGTCGACGCCTACCGCTTTGGGGCCGGGACTGTGTGCTATTCTCGCTCGACTGCCCCGGCTGATACCACTGCGGGCTCGGCACAGTTCTCTCAACACTGACACAACCCTCTCCGAACACTTGAACTCTATCCCAACTCTAGAATTCTATTTCAACTTTAGAATTCAAAACTATCTGAACTCCTAATGTTATCCGAACTGCTCTGAACATATTTTTTTTACATTAATGCGTGAAGGACTCGAAGGACCAATAATCGATGTGACCAAAAGGTCTTGAAAGGATGGCCTCCGTCTTAAATAAAGGAGCATAGAAAACTCTGATAAAGTGGACTGATGACCTGAAGAAGACCTCCTCTGAAGACCTCCTCTGAAGGCCTCCTCTGAATTCAAAAGGCTTATAATGCAATTTAGAAGAAGCCTATATCTACAGTGGACGATCAAAGACAGATGGATGGATGGATCCTAGAACTTAATTCTGCAAATATTATATCAGTTCTCGTAGCATTTCCGACATAAAACCATATCATTATATAGAGACTAGTCGCTCGTCCATTACATTCTCATGATGAGTTAATAATATTCTTTAAGCTTCTTGCAGAGAAACTAGTTAGTAAGGGTCATGATTGGTGGATACAATACCAATGTTTTCTTAATTTTAGTAAGTAGTGTTAGATTAAGTAGTCTATTGAGGTCATAGATACAAAATTGCATTGAATTTCGACTCTGATTTTTTTTAAATATCAAGTGGAGTTTTCATATATTGGTTCCAAGATGAAACTAATAGAAAATAAACAAATAAATATCTATGGATAACTCACACACGGTCATCTGAGCCCAAACTAAGCGTTAGCTTGTACTATGGTGATCAGACAACTGATAAACACACATACATATTTATGTAGATATTACACCCAGACATACAGAACAAACATTCCTGCTCATCACAGAAAAGTTTGAATTGGGTGGGAATCGAACCTACGACATTCGGTGTAGGAGTCAGGTTCACTAACCACTAGACCAACCGGCCTGTGGAAAATATTTATGCCTAAACTAATCCAGCCTACTGACTATTACATCCTACAGTTTTTTTCTCAAAAACAAAGACGTGAACAAGTTAAAATAAGTGTTGAAATTGCATATAAAAGTTCGTCATCGTTGAATATAAAACCACGAAAATTTGTATTACATACTAAATGCTTTTGATGAGTACGATATGGGAGTCTTCAAGAGAAATATGAATAGTCATTTACTAAGTTATTGTGTCCAACACTTTGGACATCGCCACTTACCATCAGGTGGGATCAATGTCAAGTATTAACTTATTCTACCTAAAAAAAAGATAAGGAAAAAAATGATTTTGATATTTTGACGCCGTTGCAGAATATTTTAATTTTTGAATAAAATATTTTTTTTCTCAATTTGCCAACCCTACACTTATACTACACGCTAGTCTTAGCTACCCTAATGATCTGTCAGCCTGTCCTGCATGTAATTAGTAAACTGGTAGCACGTTCAAGGAATATTCTTAATACCAGTATAGGACTTCATCGGAGGAACAAATAATTGGTTGAAATTATATAGAACGCACGACACGGCACATAATTTTTATCCTCGACTGCAGGGGATATCAGCAAAAAAGGGCGAGGCGTATACGATTATAAACGTGTAAAGACACTGTATTCGTGAAATCAAGTTATATAGAGATATTTATATATTCCTTTTTTTTTATATTATTTACTAGCTGTACCCGGCGTGCATTGCTATGCATCAACTCAGCAACCATGTGTCCGACCGATATAATTGTGATACCAAAACCTTTTCGAGAAAATTACAAACAAAGTTCATCAAGACATTAGTCATCTATCTCCGTATTTCGGAGTCTATAACGTACAAATAAACTCACTTTATATAGATAACTTTACACCTTATATAGATTATATAATTTTATTATATTTTGTATTTATTGTTTCGTGGTGAATACTTATTTTATTCTTTTTTTTTTCTTAGTTACACAATATTTTTTGTTTCCATCATTTGTGGACGTATACAAATATATGTATACAAATGTATTGTATTATATATTTCATTACAACCAGTACACCAATATTGATTTAACTAAGTAGGGACTTTTGTAAAATGACTTTCGTTAAGTGAGCTTTTTGTTCCTAAGACGAAATAAACAGTTTTTATATCATTTCACTGATTTATACAACAATACAGAGCTCACCGAAAACCAGCGAATGAGGCAATATTTCCACAACTAAGTGCTTTTCAATATCTTCAACATTCGTATTAAATACTTATTTAACGATTCATTGTCGTTATTTACGGCAATATGTTATTAAACCGTCAACAAATATTTTTGTTAGTCTATTCCAGAAACAAATGTTCCCTGACGTCATCAACTTATACCATAGAACAATGTTCTCTAATGACAATAATACCAGATTCTACTAATGATAGTATATTACAATCTTCTCCTAGTATCATGGGCAGGATAGACTCCAGTCACCGGATGTGACGCAGTTCACTGGAGCGTGCTCAACGTCCTTTTTGACACCGCACAACTAATGTTGTCCTTTTAACACCGAACAAAGGAAATACAATATACGTATACATAATAATACTTCGCTAAAGTTATATGGTTTAGTGACGATATAATTAATTAAAAAGGCATCAGTTTTTAACACTTAACTCTAATTAAGTAATTATTAGATTATTAATAAAGTAATTATTGGATTATAAATTATTATTAATAAAGAAAATGAGAATATCACTTAGTATACAAAATCAGTTAAATCGGCAAAATTTTACAAAATACGCCGTCAGTCAGAAACGACGCAACAGATGTCGCTCAAGTTTAAATTGGACCATATGACAAGCACCATCGTACAGAAAGAATCATCAATTGCGTAAAGATGAGGCACTTCATGAGATACCAACAAACATCTCCTTTTTTTTGAATTAGCTTTAAAAAGTTAAAGCAATGTTTTACGGCGCATCTTGAAAACCTCTCTTATATTCCATTCCTTAAAAATAGTTCAAAAATGTATTATTAAATGATATTATTTTAAACGCTACCCTCATACAAACTAAGAATCAGTCATCGTAATATAATAAGAAGTTCGAAGTTCGAAAAAGGATCGGTTCCTATTTCAAACGCATGGTTTTTTATTTTTATTTTTACCAGTTGCCAGTGACATTGACGGTGAGCTGCTCTAATGAGTTTGGACATTAGCTCCCTGCTAGAAGCACCCGACCATTTTACGAATGGGTTACTTCAAATTACTAACAAAATTAAAATCAAAAGTACAATGACCTTACCACAGAGTAATTAAAAACGAAAAAGGCTTGTAACTAAAAATAAAATGTAGCCTTTGTTTTTAAAGTTACTTAATTTTGTTTCTATTTTTTTAATTATCCCTGATAATGTGTATTTAATTGACTTCAATGATGTATTATTTTATTATTTGTTTTTTTTAATTAATAAAATATGGTTTTAAAAATTGGATATTAAGAAAATATTTTTTGTAAAACCAAGTAATTACTACCTTACGTGCTTCGAAGGGCACGTACAGCAGTTGGTTCTTGCTATTATCATCAGATATCAGCGGTAAAGCCATGCCTAGGAGGCCTACGGGTGGCATGAAAGATTTTTAGATTTTTGGTTAACCATTAATCTCTCACCCAATCCGCAATTGGTGAAATTTAGTGAGGCCTACGCTACACCTTTGGCCGATTTTTTAATATCCCAATCTATAATTTTAAGAGAGCAGAAGGCACAGAAAAAATATAATGACTTAATTACTAGGACCTAGTTCTATTGGGATGTTTCATCAATAAGGAGTTAAAAAATATCATCTTTGTGGGTTGTCCCACTATTGGGCTCGGGTGCTCACAATGTGAGAAGTACAGGCCATAGTCCACGCTGGTCAAGTGAAGATTGGTTCGACACTTCTTTGAGAACTTTATGGAGAACTCTCAGTAGTGCAGGTTTCTTCAAGATGTTTTCGTTCACCGTAGCCAACGATATGAACTTCTGATACGCACATAACATTGTATATAAGAAGTGCGCGCAAGATTTGAACACGAAACCTCACGTTCGAGAGACCTCCGTTGAAACCGTCAGGCCATCATTAACTTAAAAGAATTATAACTAACAGTAATTCCAAATAAACAAATTCCCGTTCTAAAAATACTATTAAGAGGAACGAGCAAGTATTTCAGTTTATCATTAAATCATTACGGGAACGAGACGATAATAACTGGAGGGAAATAAAGAGAGTGCCGACAGCCGTGACATTAACACCTTCATTCAGCTTGAGGTGTCACCATAAAGAATAACTTGACGTGATTTAACGTCAAGCCTTTTATAATCGTCACTTGCACGTGATAACTGAACTTCTGTGTTTTATAAAGCTTTTTTAACATTGAAGTTGATACCATTTATAGTAGGTACGTATTTATACGTTTGATGTAACAAAGACAACAAATTCAGTTAACAACAGACATAATTTTGACACTTTCCTTCTATCTGTGGTATCACAAGAAAGAATTACTTGACGTGATTTAATGTTCCTTGCACGTGATAACTGAATTTATGTTTTTAACTGAAGTTAGATATAATGTAAAACCTTAATTCGTTTGAGGTCTCATAAAGAATAACTTGACGTAATTTAACGTCAGCAGACATCACTCATAATTTTCTTTTGCACCTAATAATTACACACACGTTATATATATTGTATCAAAATCATTATAATTATTTTCCATCAACTTCGTAGCTTTATGTCCAAAAAATCACAGATATTACACCTACCTTACCGAATATAACAAAAATACTCGTCGTATATATTTACAACAATGATATTTGTTCAAATTAGGCGGTCTAGTCAAGCATATATCGTTATAAAGCTATTCGATATCCGGTCCGTAATTAAAGGGACAATAATAACTAGTCCGCTTAGCAGACCGTGATAAATGTCGAATGATATTTTCTCTCTATTTTCCTAATTATACCTTAGCAAAAAAATGAGTGAAATTAGACGACAAAGTCACTATTATTTTATTATACTGTAGTTGGAAAAAACGAATTATACGTTTGATAAGATGAAAGTAAATTTAAATAAAAAAAAGAACTTCAAATGACATTGACAAGTACCTAATAAAATGAGAGGTCTTCAAGGTCAAATATCCATCATAACTCAAAAACTCCTCTTCCACCCATCCATCCATCAGCCTTGTAGTATATTCTTATGTGTGGGTATAGTAAAATTTTTTTTTTTTTTTAATAAAAATATTTTTACTATACCCACACATAAGAATATACTACATCTTTATCCTTACAAACAAAAAAAAAAGGAAAAAAAAGAAATTCTTCTCTCCACTTCTGACACCATATTTAAAAAAAAAAAAAAATTTTTACTATACCCACACATAAGAATATACTACAAGCCTTTCATCGTACACTGTTGGCCATAGGCCTCTCCCAACTTACCCCACACTAACCGATTCTTAGCTGCTGGACCAGCGAATACCGACTGTCTTTGGTTCGTCAGTCCACCAGGTCGAAGAGCGTCATGTATTTCCGATGCGTGGCCTCTATTCCAGCACCTTTCTTCCGCATCGGTTGTCGGTTTTAAAACTCCTCGTCAGATGTTTACAAATCCGTACACCCAGGAAAAAGTAGTATGAAAAATAACCCGATTTCGACTGAAGAACAAAACTACTTTTTTTTAAGTCAGTTATAAATATTGACATATGTGTTTTGATACATCTTTCATTCCTCTGACTTTTCTTCTCCGCTTTTGCAAATATTTTGATGGTCTCTTCACTACCTTGGTCATCAACGCAAAGTCTCTTAAAGCTGCCAATGTCCAAAGGCCGTTGCAACCCTTAAATAAGGTTGTCCAGGTTAGAAGGCACGTAAAAAGGATAATAATATTTAAAAGAAGCTGGCCTGTGTTCAAGGAAAACTGTGTTTAAAAGTCGCTCAGTCAAATTATTCGCTATTGTTACAAAAACAGATTATTACCAAACCAAATTTCATAGTGTTCTATGATATTGCCTAACGTCAGTAACGGCTGTACTTGAACCTAATCTACGTTAAAACACTCCATGCATTAATAATGGCGTTATTTTGTAAATATTGATTCGCTTTCTTCGCTCAGCTCCACAACAACGACTATAATACTAGTACGTCGCTCATATCGGATTTTTTCTCATGGATATTACGAGGCCTTGTGTATTGAGAACTAGGGTCCACACGCAGCTTCACTCGCGAGGTATATTCATAAAAAGAAGTCTATTTGTTATTCCAGCTTACAATCTGTCCTTGTATCAAATTTCATTCAAATCGGTTCAGCAGTAACATTCTCACAAACTTTCACATTTATATGTATTAGAATCGTCTCTAAACTTGTAAATTTAGAACACACAACACAACAAATACTCCTAACAACTGAACAGTCCTATATCAACTACAAAAACGATAAGAAAACCTCAATTGAATTAATATTTAAAAAAAAATCACATGGCGGTCGGCTCATCTGTGGAACTAGGTAACCACAGACAGACTTACCCAACTAAAACAACTAATTACAGTGCAGACGGATGGAGAGACAGACTGATGCTAATGCTGGTGGTTATGCTGCAACTATCACCATTGGAATCCATAACAGTCTCACCACTGGACTCCAGTCTCCTCTCACAATGTGAGAGGTATCCACAGACCAAGACTCACAGGTTCAACACTAGCCAACTGGAGGATTACTAGACTTCATTCACCTTCGTGAACTTCATACAAATCTTTTGTGAATGTAGGCGATAGCCTAGTGATTAAGAATTCAGCCTTCCACTGGGGCTTGGCGCACACTTCTGAGTTTTCGGAGTTATGTGCGTTTTAAGCGTTGCCGTGATGGGTTGAGATGATGAAGTCTCCTCACGATGTTTTCCTTAACCGATGCATGTGATAATTCTGTAAAATGCACACAATTTTGAAAATTTGTGGTGAGGCTGCAGAATGCTTAAAACGTCAGACTAACACTGCTGAAACTATAAGGGTTCCGAATATCCGAATTTTCTACCGAGTTCTCTATCTATTTTTTAACTAAGTAGCTCTAAAAAACTTTTCAACCGTTTAGAACCCAAAATATATCCCTCTCTTTCCCTCGATAACTAAAAAACAAAGACGACCAGAACACACTTATAGATCTTTTAATTTATTTCTCATTCTTGTATATCCCTTAATTTATTTTAATCGCAGGATTAACACACATACATCATGCTTAAAACGGTTTGACTTGATTTACTGCGACAAGATCGAACCGGGGAACAGATCACGGAGTGTCGGGAACAGACAAATAGACAATTAACCCCGCTATAAGTTAGTCACTTAAAACATCCCATTGTATTTTATTATACAGTGAAGTGTAAATAAAATGTAATGTGAAGTGTAATGTAAGGTCTATGGTAAATAATGGAAATATCATATAGATTATATACAACCTTGTATATATATATAAAGGGCCAACGAACAAACTCACAGGCAAACAAACTTTCTTTGCTCTGAAAGGGTAGAATATAAAGCATTGGTATCTTTAGCGAACTATATGGAAAAGATGTTGGTATCAAAATGATAGCGACTGGACACGTGGTTAACGAATATAGTTAGTTAAAAATATAATTAATTTGTAACTGGTTGCTGTGTGGCTTCAAGCTATGGCCCTCTACATGGAACGAGTCTCTCCTCATTGAGGAGGCCTGGAACATTCTTCCACACTGCTCCAATCCGGGTTGGTTGCTGTGTATTAAGAAGAAACGATTGCTGGGGATTTTAGTAAAGAATAGAACAACCAATACAATGATTTTGAATTTTCGTCTCGTTTTCAGTTCACCTGCGACTTTGCGCACGCTAATCGCATGTCGCAGGAATTGCGTGGTGTCGCTATGGTGATCACATACCATCAGATAACTGTATCGTAGAAAATTCGCAGGTTTTATAGTTCGCACCGTGTCTAAACATCTAAACAAGCACCTGTGAATATACATATATGTATCTGTGTGTGTGTTATACTGTTATATATATATATATAAAAGTTTTCTAATAATTTCTTATCACTACATTACACACAACATACTAATAACTTAAACCATAACAATTAACATAATTATGACAAATATAAACGAATTAAAACTAAAAACCAAAATTTAAAGTACCGATAATAACATTTTATTAATAAAAATCATTTAAAAATTCTTACTAGTGCCAATGCCCTATCTGGTGCTACAATTACCAAAAAAACTGGAACCATTGGGTACCCGGCTGTACTTAGAACTACCAGGCTTCTGGTTAATAAAGACGAATAGTTTCAACATGTCAGAGTTTTAAAGTATTATTTTGGATACATATTTTAACGTTTACAAATTACGTCGAGAGGTAATAAGGTTTATGCAAATATTTAAAAACACAAGCCTTAATTATAGAGTGAAATACGAAGAAACTTATAAAATTTCATAACTGTATTGTTAACCGTTGGAAAGTTCTCTTGTCTGGAGTCAATCCTAAACGTAGTACGAAGTTATGCTTATCATAACGCATTATCACGACGGAAGTTTTATACAAAACTTCAGCTCTCAATGTAAGAGGAACTGGATCTTATTAAGCTTGCAAGTTTAGACCCAACAAACCACCAAACAAATACACTAACATACTAATATACAAACATACAATACAAGTAACATAAAAGCGTCTAAACGAACTTTAACTAACTCAAACCGTTGTCATTTAACGTATGTATGTCTCTCAATAACCAGGAATGTTAAAACCATTTATCAATGTAATTAACCTTTGTAACAAAAAAATAACATATAAGTTATCAATCGTCAGTTTGTAAGTTCGTGCCCCTCATTGATAATCACGTGCCGAGGGGTGGCAGGGGTTGGTTTTCATCCCCTAACGCTCAACCGTGTAAAAATATGCTCGTCTTGTTTAGTGGTTATCTTACGCTTGTGTTGTTGCCAAGAAATTATATTTTTTTTTGTAATTCGTGTCTTTGTAATCGTTATCTGTAATTTATATTAATGTCTAAAAATTAAACTAAAAATTAAATAGACTAAGTAATAACTTTAGTATTGTTAATAAAATAATTGTATAATTAATAGGGAAAGCTAATCTTGTTAATTTTTTTTTTATTCGTTCATTTTTTATTCTTACTTATTCGAATACTCTGTGCAAATTCGATCTGGTTTCTTTTTTATACAACATCCTCAAGGAAATTCTTATAATGTCTCTATTCGGGTTTCATCCCCGACACTCTGGAATATGTAGTTTATTATAATTTAATATATATGTCATTCCGGAAAAAACTTAAGTTAATATGAAAGTCCCACTAATATTATAAATGCGGTATTTTGTGAGAATGGATGCATAAAAGAATTGATGTTTTATATGCAAAAAGTCGTTGAGTACTCTGAGTGAACTTTGGCACAGAGATAGATTATTGTCTGGAATAACACATATGCTACTATTTATTAATGTACCTATCATTAAGAGCCGTGGGCAGAAACTACTTGTGACATAAACTAGAATATGTTGCCCGCGTCGGTGTTCCGTTTGATTACAATGTAAATATGTTCAAGTCAAGATTAAACCGGTATCTACTAAGTTAGTGCGCTTTACCATCAAAGACTTCATTGCCACTTATCATCAGGTGGGATCGTAGTCAAACGCTAACTTATTCGTGGTAAAAAAAATACATCAGTAAGGTTTACCAGCAAAGCAAGGGTTATTGGTCAAAAATAGATGCTTAAAATGTAAAAAATACAACGAAGATATATAAAAATATACAATGTAGAAATACAATTAAAAAATTATATAATATAACTAGCTCTACGTATATTTCTAAACAACTCTAACAATAATAAAATTAATAATCCCTTATGGATAACATACTTATTACGGACAGACAGACATAACAGGGGCCTCGAAGACCGTCTGTCACATTATTGGCTTGATTGACCCGAGGGGACTCGTGATTCGATTTTGACGTTTTTTTATGAGTAACTCTGATATATTCTATGATTAGGCGTGTTGTACTTGGTTTTGATATAAGGGGTCAGAGGCCACTTCATTCGAGGGTCGAATTATACCCCAGTTGACATTTGACTTGAAGATGAAATACGTGTTTAAGTTATGTCTTTTACTGTCGCAATCTGAGTAAAGTTAAATATGTCCTTAGTTAGGTAGATCTAAGAAATCATTAACGACTCTTATTTCTTCATGTAGTCGATTGAAAAAACAGAAATTTACGTTATTTTTAAATCCCAAATGCAACTGGTTAACTCGTTTAAGAGATTAACCAAAAACACAGAGACAAACTGACAGACAAAAAGAATTAATCTTTAAGGGATATATGTATATATTCATGTTAATAAATTTTACTAGTAATCCTATTTTTTAAATTTTTATCTACTACAAAAATTGACTACAAGCCCACATGTGACGATGTGTTGATGCAGATGTTTGATACTCCTTCACGCAAAAACTACTAAATTAATCTAATTGAAATTTGGCACAGTAATAGATTATAACCTGAAATAACACATACTTCGATTTTTTTTTTCATTAACATACAGACAACGCCGCCAGTGGACCCTAGGTTTAATATAAAACCGAGTAACATGCTTCGAACAACGATATGTTCAAGTTATAAGGTACATATAAAATCTGCAAAATTCCAATCGTGTTTCGACATCAAAACCCCTCTTTAAGTAGCGAATCAATAAATATTAAGCACTTATTAACATATTCAAATTATTCTCAGAAAACGAAACGAAAACGGTTAGATCTAAGTAAAGCGAGTACATTTTATTAAAAGTCCTCGTGCTGAACGGAAGCAGAGATCGTTTTATGAATAGTATATTGACTTGAAATAATCAACGCTGAGGTTAGGTAGGCTAAGCACGTGAGGACGAAAAAAATGTTCCTGTGAGTCATATCTAGGGTTGCCAACCGTACTATGTATATTATATAATACATATACTATATTGCGGGACTGGTTACTATATACTGTTCAAGAAATATGTACGCGAAAATACTATATTCCA
>DWJZ01006487.1:0-12992 GCA_018249125.1 Asbolis capucinus
TAATATTACTAATTTAAACTGGAGTCAATCCGTCGAAAGCCATCACTGAGCACGGGTCTCTCGTATACTGAGGAGGCCTAGAACATACCCCACGCTGCTACAATGCGGCTTGGTGGAGTGGCCAACCCAAATGCCGGAAGATTTTATACCACCACAAGGTTTCCGACCCGGCTTTACGATTTTATCTAATATTAATAACCTAACCCGAAAAAAGATATAAAAAAAAAGTGTTATATGACTTCTTACTGTAATCTAACGATAACAATCAGAACCGACGGCTTTGCGTGCCCTCCGAAGCACGGAAGAGTGCATGACATTTACGCCACGGTCACACATCCTCCTCACGCGCCCGCTGCTTGACGGTCTCGATCGCTTCCAACCGAAACAAGCCACCAGGCTATGAACGCTCCAATCCCTAATAATTATATAAATGTATTCGACGTTGACAGACTAACAAAATATGTACTCATATATTCAATACTGTAGAATTATTTGCAAATTTTTTCATTCTTTAATGTTGTAACAAATAATATTTCATGACATTTACTGAAATTTCTGGACAAAATTTTACTGACTTAAATTCTAATTGACTTATAATCTGACATAACAATATTATTGTATTTTATTGACAAATGACATTTAATAACATGTTGGACTTTTTATTGTATTCATTTTTAATTTACAATTTTAAACGTGACTAATTTTTATTTGTCTGATAATTACGCTAATGCATTAGGACACAGACCTGTAATGTTGTAAGGTGTGAAATAACTAGATAAATAAATAAATTTTTGACGTTCATTAAATGAGCTACTGGTTCCTAAAACGAAATAAATACTTTTCATTTCATTTCATGTTCCTTTCATCCATTTCACTTGGATTCTTCCAAATGTCATACTACATTGGAGTACTGTCTGACAATGTCCCGGTAGAAGCTGAACACCAGGTCGCTGGCCAGCCGGCACCTCTCCAGTGCCTCTTGGTATGTGTCCTCGCTGAAGGTGCCTTCCGTGAAGCCTGTAGGGTACAGATATGGAATAAATAAAATGAAATTTGTTTATTTCGTCGTAGGACCTAAAAGCTCACTTAACGAAAGTCCAAAGTTTACAATACAAAGTCCCTATATAAGTTATAAATTTATTAACAAAGTAAAAGAATATTTCAAGAAATTCTTTGATAAGTTACAATCCTGTTAATATTATAAATGCGAAAGTGTGTGAGGTTGGATGAATGTTGTACGCCTTCACTCATAAACTAAACACATCTGGATGAAGTTTCGCACACAGACAGATTACAGTTTGGAATAAATAGTGTACTTCTTATCAAAATACTATACGAGAGAGACACAGGCAGACCAGTTTATACTAATATAATAATGATGCAGGGATTGTATGTGTAATCTCAGCAACTTGAAAAAATATTTATTTGTATTATATATCTTTTTATTTTATCTATTATTATATAGGTCTCTAATGGTAGTAACTGGGACCGTAAGCTTTATGTGCCCATCAAAGCACAGAAGCTCATGAATTTTGCCACTAGAAACCCATCCTACAAACAATCACATCCGCCGTTGCATTACTTTATCTATTGACTACAATAAAAAATCTCCAGGCTATGAACGCTTCAATATCATGACATACTAACTTGTAAGCAAACTGCGGTCAGGTCCATCAAACACAAAGTGCATAGACGCCCTGGCCGTCTCCTGTTCTTCAGCAGCCGGCTGCAGCGCCAGGTTACCGTCCTGGAGCACGCAGCACGAAACAGCCGCGAAGACAGATCGCATCGCCACACCCGAGTTGAGCAAAGCCAGGCAGGTGCCGTTCACTGCACAGGATATAAGCTGTAAATAAATACAAATAAATATTTCAGTACAACTAACACACAACCATCAATCAATAATACACTAGATGTCAGTTAGCAACAAAAATGTGGCTTGCCACATTGGTATGAGGGTTATATTGGTAGACTCACTCGAAATGTGGGCTGGTCATACCACAATGTCGATTCATATTATTTTTTACAACCATCTCAACTCATCCCTTTCTTAGTTTGTTGGTATTTCAACAAAAATCTGACTATTTTGTGTCAAATTTCTATGGGAGAAGACATCTAGTACATTCTTCTAGTTTTACAAAAATTATATCTGTGAGATTTTTTTTTTTAATGTTTTTCACCTGTCAGGGCCTGTCAGCTGACTTATGAGGGAATATTTACAAAATGTATTTAACTAACCCCACCAAAGTCTTCCAGTTCTTGTATAGTAACTGCAATGCCTGCCCGCGGGTACAAGCTGGCAAGTATTGCAGCTTCACAAGTTTGCCTTATCACATTTTCTTTGTACCTAAAATACACACAAAAGAATTAGATCACCAATCTAAAATAGGTCAGACAAAACTAGTGGGGAAAACCAGTATTGTCATGTGGGCGCACAACAGCCTAGCCCTGTGATTCCATAGTCCAAGGAAGCTGTGGACCATGAACATTATAGAAATTGGTATGGTATGGAATATATAGAAAATAAACTTAACAAAATACATTTACTTAACTTACTTAACAAATAACATTTCTATAAGTTTGAAAATTGCAACCATTATTGCTTTGAGAAGACAATTTTTTTGAATTACAGATAAGTCTGCAATATATTATGTTAAAAATATTGTAATTAGTATTTTAGCTTTTGGTTTTTTAACTAGGCATCTGCCAAAAAGTGGAGCCTATCAGATAAGGAGTCAGACTTAGTGACAATCCTCCAAAGTTCCATTGAGTTTTAGACAATTAGAGATATAATATTATTGCCTCTATATGACTGTGTTTAGCAACCTTAAGCTTGCATAAGACAGAAATACCTTACTCGCTTATTTCAGTTTGTACTTTGTTTTTATTGTCCATACCTGTCTGCGACATTAGGTCTACCTTCTTTGCTTAGAAACAGAATTTCCACATTTGCTTTCTCCACATTTTGACTCTGTGTTTTAATATCTAGTGGACCATTCACGCTGACCAGGGCAACTGTTTCACCTGGAATTTAATGAGTTATACACATTAACTTGTAATGTGTAAAAAAAAAACAAAAAAATAGGTGTCTTATAACTGTTTGCATTATATGTGTTACATGCTTATAGATGCACGCATATAGATGCGTATATTTTATTTGTTACACATAAATATTTAACATAACAAAGTAACAACCCCACTGACTTCTGAGACTAGTGATATATTTATGGAGGGAAAAATCATAATGAATTATTTTGCTCAAATGCGAATGGATGGAGCAGTTGGTGGCCTACCCAAATATTAGGTTTGATGGCAACCTTTTAAACAAAATCCGATACCTTGAGCCAATATTGCAGAACCATCAGATTTAGAAAGATAATTGAGTTCACATTTCATAGGTTTCAACTTGAAGTCCTCCATATCCGGTGTAACTGGGACACCCATTTTTTTTACACCAAGTATTCCAATTTAAAAATGGAATGTACTTATGTTTTCTATTAAAAGTAAACCACCACAACAAGAAACGAACCTGAAATAACCTATAAAAAAGGCACAAACATGCATGAGGTTATGAGGTTACAGATTGACATTGACAGCTATTATTTTTGAACACATAAAGACTATACTACATTATCTCTAAGTATATTAATATGAATATGAATAATAAAAGTAACAAATCATTAAATTAATTGCGTTAATTGTTAGTTATTGACAGATAAAACAAATTTGTATCTGTTGTCTAAATTGTCATAATCAATAATTGTCAGCTGTGCCGTGCTGACAAATAATGGTGTGCGACAACACAATTACAATACAACATACAAAATAAATAAAATGTTTTTTATGATTCGTGTCATCATTTTCTGATTCGTGTCGTGATAAAACAATGTCATAAAATACTCGTTCAACAACTACTTATATGTTTTTGTGACTTTTCTATGGTGCCGAACATTTAATAACTGAAAATTTTAATTGTTCAAAATGAAGACTAGATTTAATTCTTACGACATAATATGCATGGTTTCAGAGCTGCAAAGGTATATTTTACAACATTTCACAACATTGTTATATGTGTATTTTGTTTTTATACGGTTTTATTTGATTGACATGTATTATAGCTACTATAATACAACTTGAATCCTTCACACTTCTAATTGTTCTATGTCCATATGGCATACACCTAAAAAATTACACTACATTTGGCTATTAATAAGTATCGGTTGTAACCTGTTGACTTTTTGCATACAAAACTATACATAAAGCTAAACACCTAAGTTGCCCCAAAAAAGTCTAGGATGTGGACCTCATGGACGTCCTATGGACGTCTCGACGCTAGACTTTGAAGACCAGATAGTCTAATTGGGTTACGCCGCAATACGTCAACCATAGTTATAAAAAATAAATATATTGGAACAACTTGGAAATGCTCCTCTGAACCCAATATATTTACATTGATCAGACAACTGATAAACATGCATATATAATTTTTAAATACATACTTCAATACACATCCAGACACGGAACAAACATTTCTGCTCATCACATAGTAGAATAAGAGAAGCCTTGTGTATCATTCAAATAACAATATACAAATCTAAATTGAGTATCAACTAATAGCATGAAAAATACTTGACAATTAAATGGTTTTTACTCGAGAACATTATATTTCTGCAGGTTGATTGGCATGAGAGTGAACCAAGTGTATGATATAGACAACAAAACATATGTCATTCGGTTCCAACGTTCGGAAGAGAAAGTGGTGTTGCTTCTAGAATCAGGGAGCCGCTTTCACACGACTGAGTTTGAGTGGCCTAAGAATGTTGCCCCTTCTGGATTTACTATGAAGGTATATTTTGTTGATTTTTATTATTAAATCAAGTAATTAAATTAGATATTGGTATTTTAGGCATAGCAATTGGATTCCGTCCAGCAATCCGCATCCATAGAGCAGCCCTAGTACTCCTCAGTACGACATGAGAACCATGCTCATGACCTAATAGATTGAAACCAATAGGATTCCTTGTGGAAGTCTGTTTAAATCTAGGGCCTATGTTCTTACTACTTGAATATTTCAGCTCCGTAAACATCTGAAGAACAAACGTTTGGAGAAGCTGTGTCAGCTTGGGGTAGACCGTATCGTTGATCTGCAGTTTGGTAGCGGAGAAGCTGCCTACCATATCATTATGGAGTTATATGACCGAGGCAACATTGTCTTGACTGACCATGAGCTGACCATCCTAAATGTTCTTCGACCACATGTAGAACAAGATAAAATCAGGTATTTATAAGGGTCTATGTTACGTTACAATGTTATATAGGAAATCTATGAAAGTAAACCACAAAGAAGTAGAACCTAGGAAAGAAAATACCTAGGATATTATGATGCAAAGATCAGTAGGCCCAATATGGTGCTATTGACACCATGAAATAAGTTTGATAATAACATTGTAAACTGTGAGTCGACACTGCCTAGTTGATTTAAAACTTTTTTACTTAATTGATGTATTATATGAGATACTAGAAACTGCCCTGGCTTTGCTTCAGAGGGACCAGTTACCAGAAAACTGTAAACAAAAATAAACGGAACATAATTTTTGAAAATAGAAGATTTGATTCCTTAAATTCATTAATAGATTTTTTAGGAGTACATACTTGTACAAAAATATAAAATGCAATTTTATTTGCAGGTTTGCCGTTAAAGAAAAATATCCCCTTGACAGAGTAAAAACTAGCTACGAGGTGCCGTGTGAAGATGTGCTGAAGGAAATATTAGCAAATGCTAAACCTGGGGATACACTTAAGAAAATACTGAACCCAAAGCTAGGTATATTTGCAACTTAATAAATATCCTTTTAGTGGGCTGGTCGAGCGGAGGTCGGGCATTGTAGGATAGGTCGGAACTCTCATCCATGGGCACGTCTAGGTTGAGGACGTTAATGATGGAATCAAACACTTTGTAATGCTTCACATTACTACACTTCATTTCACTATACTTTAATAACCACTCGTTATCTTTTATGATAAACCCTACTTTTCGATGGCCTGGTACGCTTGAAAGTAAGCTTTACTATACAGGCAATTAAATGGAACAAATTTCTTAACGAGAGTATTCAATGCCCGAGTCATAAAAGAAAAGGAATGACTTAACAGAATACATAAAATGGTACAAACGAGATCGCTTGCATAACACTCGCTGATTGATACTGTGCACTTGCGTTGAAAGTGGCGTCAGTACCATATTATTATAAGAGTACCGATTGCTCTGATAGGTAGTACGAATTCGCGATCAAAAAGCGATTATCGCAAAATTTTCGTCGTTGCTTTCCATTCGTAAGATACCTAATAGACCTACCGGTCTCATAAGTGATTCACAGATGAACCCTGCCTTTCTGTCTAACAGAGTTCGGATCAGCCGTCATCGATCACGTGCTGCTTGTAAACGGTCTCACTGGCAACATGAAGGTGTCCAAAGATCCCAACAAGGGTTTCGAACTGGAGAGGGACTTTGAAAAATTGGTGACAGCTCTTAAGCTGGCAGAACAGATGTTTGAGAATGTTAATGATCGAGTTGGCAAGGTAATTATTTTAATAATACAATTTTTTGTTTAATTATAATATAAGGCGATATTATGACATATAATGAGCGACGATAGTTGCTTTGATAGTACGTAGTTCAGAAGTGCCGTAAAATTTGGTGCGAATTATATAAAGTGAAAATAATTATTCATTTAGTAAAAGTAATCTCAACCAATCCATATTGGACCAGCGTGGTGCCTCCTCAGTATGAGGTCGTGATTCTTCCTCAGTTGTCCCTTGCTCTACGGTGGGCTTTCAATTTGGTGAAGCCATTCAACAAAAAAGATTTAGAAATGATAAAACTGTAATAGAGTCAATCCTGTACTTTAAATGTTTTTTGAAAATTTTGATGCAGGGAGACTTTGGCTTTGGTTCGGAGACCAAAACATTTTTTTTATATATTGTCCGTTGGAATGGCAGTACAGTAATAGTACCGAGCGTTTTCCTTTGTGTATATGCACGACACTAGTCTAGACTTAGAGTACAACGATGTGGTGGCTGGTGGTCTCTTCACGTGACATACGATCTTCTCGTTGGTTTGTCCATGCTAAATTCAATACACACACACGGCCTTTGATATGTAGCGGAATTAATCTGTATCCATCTGTTTCCACGATGGTGGATAATGGATGGTCTGCTCAGGAGCGAGATTTGGACTCATAATGACGGCGGCAATTAACCGATTTCGATTATAAAAAAAATCGATTATAAAAAAAATGCAGAGGGTACTTGAAATTTGCGCTTAACTCGCGTTAACATGTCTGTTTGTTCAAGTTGTTTCACGTGAGAAAAATACTAGACAGATTTAGGTAAAACTTGGCATAGTCCTAAACTGTTATCAGTTTATTAAATAAGCTTTTTGGTACTTTGGCTCAGACTACTAAAACGGAAACGAGAGGAGAAGAAATATTTCCACTAACTTCACCAACAATCTTTGTTTTTTACCATAAGTAAGCTAGTGCTTGACTACGATCCCACGTGATACTAAGTGGCGATGAACTCTTTGATGTCAAATCGCACTAAATTAGTATTCACTCTTGACTTGAAGACATTTACATCATAATTGAACGGGTACACCGACACGGCAACTTATTCCAGTCCTTTGCGGTACAGGTGATAAAAGACGTGGCGAAGCGCAAAATTGTATTGAAAATCCGTATTGAAGCAGCCTACTGGAGTATGCTGTATGCCTCTGGAGTATCCTGTATGACAAATTCATCCTCATTATTGGGACATCACTGGTTTAAATTCACCAGTTTTCAGCGCCCCATAATTAAAGCTTATATTGTAAATACATATATGCTATTAAAATTGATATTCACTTGTTCACCAGGGCTTCATAATCCAGAAGAAGGAGGAGTGGCCAGACTCCGAAGGCAGCAGCTACCTCATGGCCTACCAGGAGTTCCACCCGATGCTGTTTGCTCAGTTCAAGTCGCACCCCCACGCTGAACATGTCACCTTTGACAGAGCAGTTGATGAGTTCTTCTCTGCTCTTGAAGGACAGAAGATTGACCTAAAAGTAAGCAGAGAATACCACCATATCAACAATTAGGATTGTAATGTGCTAAGACCTGGTTAGATTATTTTCGCAATAAAAAAGCCACTGCTAAAAAAAGCTTTTATCTGTATCTATTTTCATCATAATCAAAAAGCCACAGTGGTGACAGCCTAGTGGTTAAGAATTCGGCCTCCTACACGGGGAGTCCGCGTTTGAATTCCAGGGCGCGCACTTCTGACTTTTCGGAGTTATGTGCGTTATAAACATTTAAAAGTCACTCGCTATAACGGTGAAGGAAAACATCGTGAGGAAACCTGCATGCCGGAGAGTTTGCAAAACTCAAAGGTGTCTGAAATCTGCCAACCCGCTCTTGACCAGTGTAGTGGAATATGCCTTAACCTTCTCATTCAGAGAAGAGACCCGTGCCCAATAGTGGGTTGTGACCTAACCTAACATACAAACAAACATACATACAAACATACAGTTACTTTCGCATTAATATTATTACTAAGCATTATCTATCATCGAACATGTATTTTATTCTAGACTCTCCAAATAGAACGCGAGGCGATGAAGAAACTAGCGAATGTGCGCAAGGATCACGAAAAGCGGGTCAGCCAGCTGGCGAGCGTGCAGGTGGTTGACCGGCGCGCCGCGGAGATGATATCCAGGAACGACGAGCTAATCGAGCGGGCGCGGCTCGCGGTACAGACCGCCATCGCTAACCAGGTCAGTGGGACACGCTGAGCCAGCATGGATAAATAGTTTGAGCGCAATACCGCTTCAACTCATCAATAGCCCAACTGAGTATGGGATTCTCCTCTTAACTGAGCATATTCAGTACTGATTGGTCGAGGGGTTGCCAACACAAGTATAAAAGTTTATATGGCATCTGGAGGCTTTCAAAACTGCTGTTAGTGGTGTCATTGGAAAACCAATGACCTTAAATCGTAAGTGACCGGCAATATAAACACAACTAGGCACGGTCAGAAAGAAGATGGGTCATGCTGTAGGAAATATTCTTTAGCCGTTTCGGGCCTTGGAGGGCACGTAAAACTGTTAATCTCATAAAAGCTGAATTTACTAGTAGATCAGTAGGTTGTCCAAGTCCAAAAATCTTTTAAAATTCAACATTAAATTCCAGATGTCCTGGGACGATATAAAGTTCATGGTGAAGACAGCCCAAGACAACAAGGATCCTGTGGCGCTGTCCATCAAGCACCTGAAGCTGAACACCAACCACATCACCATGTTGCTGACGGATCCCTACCACGAGGGAGACGGCGAGGATGCCGAGGACCGACTGGATCCCATGCTTGTGGATATTGACCTGTCTCTCTCGGCGTTTGCTAATGCCCGAAGGTTTATTTTTGTCTTGCTCTATCTTATTACGTTATGTTACGGGTACTCACGATATATGTTTTTTGTGCGTATATATATTTCGATCCAGTTGCAAGGATCACAGTCCCGGTTTGTTATGGGTACTCACGATATATGTTTTTTGTGCGTATATATATTTCGATCCAGTTGCAAAGATCACAGTCCCGGTTTGTTATGGGTACTCACGATATATGTTTTTTGTGCGTATATATATTTCGATCCAGTTGCAAGGATCATAGTCCCGGTTTGTTATGGGTACTCATGATATATGTTTTTCGATCATGAACAGGTTTAGCCCGGACCATGTTAGATGTAACTGGATCGAAATATCAACCGGCGCTAAAAATATATATCTAGATCTAGATTTTTGATACAAATTTCGATTAATCAGGGGAATTCAAGTTTTGTTTAAATTAGTTTATGTTTTTTCGACAATTGATACTAAAAATCGATTTCCAAACGATTTATTCACGAATATAAAAGTATATGTTTAAAAAAATATTTTTTTGTTTCTCGAGGTTGAAGTATAGATACTAAAATATTTCTATGTTACTGTAATACATTTTAAAGCTATTACAACTTTTCTATTTTTTGTATACAACAATTTTTTTTTTGTATACAATAATTTTTAGTATACAATAATTTTGTGTAAAAATTCTACCATGATTTCTTGGTTGTGCAAGAAATGGACTGTGAAATAAATATTGAAATGTAAAGGTACTACGACCAAAAGCGAAATGCTGCCAAGAAGCAGCAGAAGACCCTGGAATCCGCGGGAAAGGCGCTGAAAAGCGCTGAACGGAAGACCAAGCAGACTCTGAAGGAGGCCAACACCATCAGCAACATCAGCAAGGCCAGGAAAACCTACTGGTTCGAGAAGTTCTTCTGGTTTATATCTTCAGACAATTATTTGGTGAGTTTTATATTATCGGTTTACTGGTCTATAGTAATGTGGTGTAGTGGTTTGATAGTCAAAGATTACATATGTAAGCATTTATTTATAGATTACTAACCTCCACCCGCGGCTCTGCCTGCGTGGTACCAATGTTGATAAAAAGTAGCCTGTGTCACTCTACATACAAACAACTACCTCCACATAAAAAAACTCGTCAATCTGTCGCTCCTTTTCGAAGTTAAAGACAGGCAATTAAACACACTATCAAATTTATAATATTAGTTTGGATATCTATACAAATAATAAAGTTTCAACAGAGTCAATTCCGTACATTAAACATTTTTTGACTCCTTTGTTATTGATATAGAGATCAAACAATTTTTGTTTGGATTTATTGTCTGTCTGTCTGTTCGAGATTCATGTAAAAATCACTGGACCAATTTATATGATATTTAGCAAGTTTGTAGCTTATGTAAGAAGAGTAGATATTTTGTTGCATTCTTTTTATCCTGGAAAACTGCTTTGTTCCGTGGGATAATAGGTTAAAAATGGTAACTGAAACCGCTGGACCAATTTAAACACAACTGTGCATGTTTGTAGCTTATATGACGAGAAGAATTATTGAATAGTTAGCATCTTATCTTCTTCTGAAGCAAAGTAAGGACAATTTCTATTAACTTATCATCATTTGTAACTAAATAATATATTTTTTATATCATTTTCACTCAATCAGTATCGTTTCCCTGTACCGATTTGGTAAAGAGATCTCGGGCTAGGCGAGTTCTCACACCTGAAGGACTTTTAATGCAGAAAAATTAACAATATTTTTCTGCACCTAATGTCATTCTTATACATTTTGAACTCACGTTTGGCGTGACAGAAAACAATAAATATTTGTCTCAAAGACCTGGAGTGCGACCGAATCAGGCTAATTTTAGTCGACACTTGCAAATATGCGTTGGTAAAAGGTCAATAGCATGATTCAGCGTCTTAAGACAAATGTCTTTTTTGTTATGATGTTACGGGGCGCAGGTGTGACGTCACCGTGTAATCCGGGGTCACCAAATGTCTAACAGGTGATAGCGGGTCGGGACCAGCAGCAGAACGAAATGCTAGTGAAGCGGTACATGCGGGCGGGCGATCTGTACGTGCACGCTGAAGTGACAGGCGCGTCGTCCGTCATCATCAAGAACCCGTCCAGTGAGCCGGTGCCGCCGCGGACGCTGTCGGAAGCTGGCCAGGCTGCTGTAGCCTACAGGTATGGCAATCCTCTGCCGGCTGATTCTCGGTTTACGTTTAGCAGTTCAAGTTTAGCAGTCGTTCGATTGCGATCCAGCAGAATTTGGTATTTTCATTTATATTAACTTTCTTTCAACAGAAGTTGAACTCTATATGATCAGAATACAGTTGACATTTCGTTGACGAACGACATTTGGATCGTTGTCGTTGTGTTCCAATTGAAAACCGATTGTGACAAAGTCATTACGATATCGCTACGACTTGTAAAACAAGAATCTTGTAAAACAAGAAGAGAAAAAAAATTGAAGTTTTAATTTCTATGTCTATGAAAGGCGATTTTGGCCCACTGTTGGCCTCTACAATACGACAATGATAAGGTCGTAAGATATTTAATTATTGTATTGTATGTCTGTACATTCTGTCTGTCTGTCTGTGCATCGTATGTCTGTCTGTGTGTTCAGCGTATCATGGGAAGCGAAGGTGCTGACGCGCGCGTGGTGGGTGCACGCGCACCAGGTGTCCAAGTCAGCGCCCACCGGCGAGTACCTCACGACGGGCTCCTTCATGATCCGCGGCCGCAAGAACTACCTGCTGCCCGAGCATCTGCAGTTCGGCTTCAGCTTCCTATTCCGGGTAAGTCCCACTCTCCCACTGTTGCACTTGAGTTTGATGACGTCAGTTAAAAGCCAATTTTCAAACCTCCAAAACAGGATGTTTAACCCTGGAAAACCAACGACATATCGCTTCAAGACAAGTGACAGATAAAGACTTTTCTTTTCGGCTGGCTGCGCTTTAGTGATGCCCTAGTGTTGCAAATGCCTATAGGCGACGTTAAATACCAACAGGTGGCCCGTTAGCCCGGCTGCCTACTTAGGATTATAAAAAAATTCAAGGATTTATACGTCTGAGGAAGTCTTAAGCAAGCAAGTTGACCCAACGGTTTGGTGGAAGGGTTAGTAACTAGTTCAGTAGAGTCGATTTTAAGATGGGGTCTTTAGTAACCGTAATGACGTCATTATGGGTAATTGACAGACGCAGATAGTCTCGTCGTTTTGCACTCAAATATAAAAAGCTATCTAATATTAAAAAAAAAAACACAAATCTCCCATAGATTGGATTTTTTTTGTTTTTTCGGCCATTTTCAACACCTAACCTTCTAATAAATTTCATTTGAATCTGTCAGTTGGAGGAAGGTTCTATCGAGCGACACCGTGACGAGCGCAAGGTGCTGATGGTGGAGAATACCATGTCTGAGGTGTCCTCGCTGCAGGACCAAGACCAGGAAATTGAGCTGGACATCCCCGTCTCCGACGATGATGATGATGGTCAGTACATATCATTTATTAGTTTCTAAATGTGTAAAATATGCATACGTTACGTTACGTTACGGTACGTTATTAA
>DWJZ01006488.1:0-12992 GCA_018249125.1 Asbolis capucinus
TTTTCAATTTCAATTTCTTTCCCCCTAAACAAATGACAAACAAATACCTCAGATTTTTAAACATAAAAACTAAAAAAGCGTCTGGAAGAAAAAACATGTCTTGCATAAAAATGACTCTCATTCGTTTTTCAAAGTTTATTCGCCTCATAACCCCCATGGAATATTTTTATTTTTTTATAACAAAGGGTCGTGAGGGACTGTAGGGTCCTCGAGGAACGCACCAGTAACAAGCGACTGTTATTACTGACACTTTGCCGATCAAAGGTACGCAACGCGAGAAATGAGTTAGTTTTTACTGCTTTTCTTCATGTGATGTATTTTGTATAGTGTAAAAAAATAAAGAGAGCAAAAAGTATTTTCTATAATGTAAAATAAACATTTTGTGTAGTGTAAGAAACGATTTTTATACAATAAAAAAACGTTTATTTCAGTGTAAATTAGTATATACATATATGTGTGTTGTATTATATTGTTATTCAATTAAAAAAAAAAACAATAAAACAGTTTTTTAGAATGTACAAAAAAAATTGTGCCAGCATGGTAACTTGTGAACAGTAAAAATACAATTTTTAATCGACGTTATAAAAGAAGGAAGTTCCCAATACACCGGTATTTTTTTATATGTTACTCGTACCTCATAACTTTTCATTTGGTCTACTCATTTTCATGATTTTTTATTTATTCAAAAGCCAGTAATTGTCATGTAGTTTCATGTAATTTTTAAATTATCCCTAATAACACGTATTTGATTGGCTGCGACTTCATTCTTCATTGATGTTTTAATTTTTTATAATCTTTTTTATTTGAAAGCTAGTGCTGTTCATGTAGTTTTGTTTAAATTTAAAGAGCGGTAGTTTTTGGGTTAGACAGGTAGTTTAGACAGGTAGTTTTTGAGTTATCCTTAATAATAGAAATTAAATTGGTTATGACTACGTTAACAAAGATGTTCCTATTTTATTACTTGTCGAAGTCGTTTGAAGTCAGTTTTTATTTAAATGTAAAAAAAATCTTATTAGTTACATGTTTATGAGTAAAAATTAAAAAATAACTTATACTTGTGTGAGTGCGTGTGAACGACCGCTATTGCTTATTATACAGAATTTCTTCGGTTCTTGTCTAGTATGGTGTCAAGAGGGAGGGAGCTGCGTACGTATCGTGGCCTGCTTTTAAAACTGGAAAATCATGGGTTTTTCTATTTCCATCCTGATTTTCCGCATTCTTAATTCACCCTTACTTCACCAACATTATAAATGTAAAAGTAACTGTCTGTCTGTTACCTTCTCACGCCTAAAGTACTGAAATGAATTCGATGAAACTTGGTACAGAGGTAGAATATAAATTGAGAAAAAACTTCGACTGCTTTTTAGCGCAAAAAAGGCTTCAGGTAGTTTAAATGGGGGATGAAAGAGTTTCTTGTTTAATGTATGTATTTTAATTAAAAGTATCATAATCAATGATATAAGCATAACATTTTATATTTGTGCAAAAAAAATAATTCTTTTCTTGGACCATATCTTTATACGAAAAATAAATAAAAATCTGAATGTATTAAAATTAACAAAAGCAAAATGTAAAATGGTTATAAAAAATGGCTAATTAGTTTGAATTACCAGGAGACAGAAGAGTTACTTTCTAGCTTTTTCTAAAACACTCAAACATACTACAAATACACACACACCAACATACAAGAAATACTCACACAATCATACAACACACACACTCCGTATAACGTTAAATGTGTAGTAAGTAAGAGATTTTTATTGTACTTATCCATTGTATATAGAGGAAGGTGTTGGTCATCCAAAACACAGGGAATCCTAGTGTGGAACCAACGATCTGTAATATATACAATTTAAAACCTATGTAAGTACAATAAATAAATAAATAATAGGTGAGTGACAATTTTGAGATGACATGGGCGAAGCCGCGGACAAAAACTAGTGAAATTATAAAGTTACATCAAATATAAGAAGAAAAATAGCAAATAATAATAAAGTCATAGTTAGCCAAGTACGAGTTGGTAGAATTCACATACCTTTAAGAACTTTATGGAAAACTCTCAGGAGTGCAAGTTTCCTCACGATGTTTGATCACCGAAGTAATAATTAACTTATAATACGCACCTTTGAATATGCAGGCGCAAGAAACCAACCCAAAACCGTACGAGCGAACTACGTTCAAACTATTAGGCTACTATTCAATAAAAAAATTGATATAAACTCTTACGCATAAATATTTCGCAAGGACAGTGACCTGTTACAATAAATAAATAAAATTTCCTGTTCATCACAGTACTAACGTCTCGCTTTACGTCTTCTTTTATCATGCGTACCGCGAAATACTGAAGTAAGCTACCCGCGTCGGTGTTCACGTTCGATTTAAATATAAAAGTCTTCAAATCAAGAGTTTTGCTAAATTTGTCCGCTTTGCCACGTCGCTGCTTATCATCAGGCCAGTCAATTCAAAATTAAATATAAAGAAATATCTACATATATAAAGAATATTTGAATTATAAATCATTTAAAGTATATCAATATAATTTTAAGTATTAATTTAATAAGTTAATACGTTAATGATGAATTAATAAGTTTATATTAATTAGTTATTAGTAGATATATGTTACTTAATGATTAAATCAACAATACATCAATTTTGACATTATTTATTTAAAAAAATGACTTCATTTGTATAATTTATTGGTATTTTTTTAATTACTTGCATCATCTGTATATCATATCTATATCAATGTATGTATGCTATAATATATTTACATGCCAGATAGGTAGAATAGGGTACCTCAAATTTGTTTAGTAGTAGACTTTATGAAAATAAAAAAATATTGATGTTAAAAAACAGTAGTTTTGCTAAACAATTTCATGGTCACCCTATAAAATCCGATACGCTGCATATTTTACACGGCGGATTAATCGGCAAGTTCTTAAATTTAGACAATATTTTCTACACTAAATAAACTGTCAATATTCGATATCAGATAACGCGGAACAAAACAATCAAATGCTGGGATTAACTTTGTGTGTTCGAGAATTGACAGGTTTCAAGTCAAAAAACTTTAATGTAATTGAATATGTAATTTTATTTATTAACATACATATATGCTTCTATAAAAGTATAGTATATCACTTTGATCTGTTGTCAATAGTTTTCGCAGCGTACACGATGTAATGTTTTTTTTCACGCGTTAGAAAAAAGTAGTTATTGTCACGTAACTGTAACAGTTATACAGATGGTGTTACAGACTTATTTGTGGGTATTTATGTCCTCTATAAAAGTGTAGTACATCACTTTGATCTGTTGTCTATAGTTTTCGCAGCATACGCCATGTAATGTGTTTTTTCACGCGTTGGAAAAAGTAGTTATTGTGACATAACTGTAATAGGAACAGAATAGTGTCGCAGACTTATTTGTAGATGTTGATGTCCTCTATAAAACTGTAGTACATCACTTTGAGCTATTGTTAATAATTTTCGCAGCTGAAAATTCAAAGTTGGGGCTACAGCTAATGAATGCCCAAAAAACAGGGTTATTTTTCTAAGTCACCCTATTATAGGCGTTTAAATCAGTTTAACTATCCATTTAACCATCCAGTTAAAGTTTAACCAGTTAGTAAACAGTGTTATCTAAATGCCATATCGGTCTTGTCTGTAAACGCAGATTGAGTGGCGCATAGTAGCCGAGGAACGACAGATGCTTTACCACATGTGATGCGGTTTTTGTTCGGTACTGTCGCTGACAGAACTTGATGTTGGAGTTATTTAGAGCGACAATGGACTTGGAACATGTATCTGATGCGTTTACAGATTTTTAAAATGAATATTTTTTTATTATTTATATATTAGCTTAGAAAAAACTTAGTTGAAATATTTAAAAATACAAGCTTTATAAGTACTAATGCGAAGAAACATAAAATTTCATTACTATATTGTTAACCGTTGAGGAGTTCCCTTATCTGGAGTCAATCCTGAACATAGCAGCAGATCATAATGACATAACATCATCGTAACTGAGGTAGTATGCAAAATTACAGCTCCGTAGTGTAAGAGGAAGTGGGTCTAATTAAGCTTGCAAGATTTGAACGGTAACAAACAAATATACTAACATACTAATATACGAACATACACTGCACATTAAATAAAAACTAGTAATTAATCTTTTATTATTTATTATATGTACCAGGGAACCAGGACTATAAGAGAAGGAAGTTTCAAAATAACGAGCCGTGATTGGTCGATGCAAAAAGACGCCATTTTGTAATGACTACTATTGGTCGGTACATCGCATGGTAATATAAGGTCGATTGATGTTATGTCTTGTCTGAAACAATTCGGTCGAGATCCAACTAGTCTCATCATTGCTACTCACTGTCCCACTGCTGGGCTTGGGTGGCACATTAGGCTACAGGCCATAGTCTACCACACTGGCCGAGTGCCGCTTGGTAAACCTTACACTTCTGCGAACTTTTGTGGAGAACTTTCAGGAGCTTTCCTCATGATGTTTGATCACCGTAGCAAGTGATAATCAACTTCTGATACGTACATAATTTGGACAATTAGAAAGCGCGGGATCCGAACCCAGGATCTCCCGTTCGAGAGACCATCGATCAAACCACTAGGCTATCAACTCAAACTTGTCTAGCGGGGCCTAATAGACAATAAGATGCCACGGTTACTTCCCACGGCTCATCAGTGTAAAAAAACAGTGGGAAGCCAGCTTTATCACACTATTCTGTACGACTGTACGTCTAAAAAAGTCAATCTGTTTTCCTTAACAAACCGGTGACATATTTTTTAGTGTATTTTTTGTGCATTCTGTCGCTTCTTTCCGTTAAGGGAGAAATATGATGTAATGGGGTGTTTAACCGTTCTGGGGTGGTTTTAATCATTGATTTAACGTGGTCTACTAATATACCTACTAATATTACTATAGTATCTACTAATATTACTATAGTATCTACTAATATTACTATAGTATCTACTAATATTACTATAGTATCTGAAAGTTTATAACGATGTTGGGATATTTGTCTTTTCTTCACTCGTTAACCGTGGAATTGATTAAAATGAAACTTAGCACACAGATAGACGACATCCAGGAAATAAACATAGGATAAATTATATCCCGGTTGTAAGTTGCCCTGGGATGATTTTAACGTTAATATGTTTGAATGTTTGTCTTTCCTTCACGCGTAAACCATTAAATGGATTAAGAAGAAACTTGGCACACAGACTGTGAACTCGAGAAATTCCATAAACTATTTTTTTCCCGGAAAACAGCTTGATAAATTTCCCGTCAAACACACAAAACTAAATCAAAGTCAGTACATCCGTTAAGGAGTTACAAAGCCACATACAGACACTTACTTAAATATTAATATTGTACATATAAAACCTTATTAATGACGATCATTAAAAAGAAATACACAAACATACATGATGACAAATAATATCATGTAACATCATCAAAATTATATGAAAAACAAAAATGAAAAACAAAATTATATGAAAAACAAAAATCAAATAAGCCATTAAGATCGGAAAGATTTGAAAAGAATCATTACACCTTTTAAAAAATATTTGTTATTTTATGAAATTCCCAAATTATATCCTCAATAAAAGTATAACATTTCAATGCAATTAAAGTTATGAAAATACGGCCCTTCTGAGAGTTCAAGGACTCTGTCCGTCTGTGTTTCACACAACGCGAGAAGAGAGTGACGATATCTCAACTCATAGTAAAGAGATATTACAGTATAGATGAATAAAATGATATTGATGCATGGAAATGATTCGTCTTGCTCCTTTCCGATTGAGCTAGTAATAAACTTTTATTTAAATAAAGCTTTTTGTTTTTCTTCCTTCCGACGTACACTAACGTACTTTGTATTATTTATAAAGGTAGCAGAAAGTTGTTGTGTAGCGAGACTAGGCTTTTTCAAAAAATTCCTTTCAATATTTTTTTATATATTTTATTAGTTTTTTATAACGGATTTAGGTACTTTGTATTGTAAAATTTTGATTTTCGTTAATTGTGTTTTAGTTCGTAACACGAAATAAACTGTGTTCATTTCATTCATCGAAACTACTTTAACTAATGATATTATAACAATACATATGGCTATATACGGTGCAAATTCGATCTGGAATTTTTATCATTAAATTATGAAATTTCTGTGAAAATTCCAGATCAAATTTACAACAATAGATATTGAATTATACGGACATTATTAAAATCCAAGCAATATATGCAACAATGCATATAATTTGACAGGCCGGTTGGTCTAGTGGTTAGCGAACCCGACTGCTACACCGAAGGTCGTGGGTTCGATTCCCACTCAGGTCAAACTTTTCTGTGATGAGCAAAAATGTTTGTTGTGTGTCTGGGTGTGTAATAGAAACATCTATTTAAGTATATATTTAAAAGTATATATGTGTGTTTATCAGTTATTTGATCACCATAGCACAAGCTATCGCTTAGTTTGGGATCAGATGGCCGTGTGTGAGTTGTCCAAAGATATTATTATTATTATTCATTAGTAGACAAGACATAGCCGCCCTGAATTTGATTCTCCAAACTATACTAATTGATACACTTATCATTGTCTCTCATTGAGGGTTTATTGGGGCAATTACCTGTTTACAGCCTCTCGTATATCGCTTTAGTTCCAACAAGGGCATTACTACACTTTTGTGTTTGTGCAAACCGGACGGGTCTAAGCAAAGTTTGGGATCAAATAATTGATGTATCCCGTTACAAGTATTCCAAATTTGAAATCTCGACAACTTCCAAACTTTTATTTTTAACCGCACTCAAAAGACATTACAAAAAACCAGCCAGTGTGAACGGAAAATTATTCCAATTTAAACCTTATTCACTGGTGTTAAAGTTTGATATTGTTAAGAAAATATATCTTAACAATAACATGACATCTTTTGTTAACTAAAGATCAAAATTTAACGCCTCGTGTGATGCCAAAATTCATTGTTGTTACGCTCGGCAGATGTCTTCAAACATCTATTGAAGAAGTTGAGGACTTTCAAATAATTGACATATAATGAAGTGTCCTTCAAGTATTTTTTTAGCTAGCAAGGTGCTGAGATTACCACAGAGTAATAAAACAGAAAAGACTAGAACTGTTAATATTATAAATGAGAAAGTTTGTTAGGATGGATGTTTGTTACTCCTTCACACACGAACTACTGAACAGATCTGAATGAATCTTGACATAGAGATAGATTATAGTCTAAAATAACACATAGACTACTTTTTATGTTACTTGTTAACATGATGATAACTGATGTACTAACTAAAAGGTATAGTAAATATAATTAATTGTGTGTTTATATTAATTTTCAATATTAATGAACAATAATAAGCTTGTACCTCTATCTGCTCCTGTTTTACAACTAAGTCCTTCGCCTAACGGTTGTCTAGAACAACACAAGAAAACTGCGTTTAATTGAAATATATACCTAGAAATTGCTCTCGCTTCGGAGTTGTGCAGTGGTTTCAGAGTTGCCATAATAGCTTTAATCCCGCGGGAACAAAGCAGTTTTTTGGGATAAAAAGTATCCTAAAACCATTGTCCTTACATAAGTCACAAACATGCTAAATTTCATCAAAATTGGTTTATTAGTTTTGGAGTTGCCATACTAATTAATTTTAATTTGGTATCCTGTGGGAACTAAGCCATTTACTGGGATGAAAATGGCTTAGTTCCTGATATTTTAAGCTATGAATATGGCAAGTTCCATCTAAATCTGTCCAGTGGCTTTTGCGTGAAGCTCGAACAGATAGACAATAAATCCAAAAAAAATTGTTTTGGTCTTTATATCGATAAAAAAGCCTCCGTGCATCAAAGTTTTCAAAAAATACTTAAGTACAGTAAAATACTTAAGTACATAAATAATACTCAAAAAATACTTAAGTACATTAATGTACAGTTAAGTATAGTACATTAATGTACATAATTGACTCCGTTACAGTTTTACTATTAGTACAGGCGAGAATATTTAAACACTTCTAGAAAATTCTATTCTATGGATTGCATATAACAATCTCAAGATATTTCTCGAGCAGGTGCCAAAATTACTACACATTTCAAAATAATTCCTAATCTTTATTGGTCTAAAGACGCCATCTTGGTATAAAGATATGCTTGTTCTACAAAACTAACAAAGTTGAATTTGTTTATTAAGATAAACATAACAATGAATTTGTATTTGTTTACAATTTATTGATAGAATGTCTCTAATGAAGTATGTGGGAAGTGGGTAGTATAAAATATTTTTCTTATTGTGTTGTATTTTTGACGAATTGCTCTTAAAATCACAGGCGATACTAGTATCTGTTTAAAAATACAATGGGCAGGATATAAAATAAGAAATGATTCTCTAATTTTTTAACAAGGTTAATTAAATATTTAAAAACAAAATGTTTAATTATAGATCACTAATGCTAAGAAATACACAAAATTTCATAACTGTATTGTTAACCGTTGCGGAGTTCCCTTGTCTTAAGCGAATCCTGAACGTAGTATCAGGTAATGCTTGTCATAAAAATGCAATATCATCAGAACGGAAGGTTTATACAAAATTTACTTACAAAATTTGACCCGAACACTTAACAAACTAATAAACTAACATACTAAAGTACAAACAAACATACTGCAAGTTAAATAAAACCTTGTAAAAAATTACTTGGACAAGTAATACATCTTAATTATAATATATCTTGTAGTATAGTCATGTACCTATTTGTATACTTGTATGTACACCCTTGGCCGCTTTCTTCTTCTTCTTTCTACCTAAAGATTGTCTGGTAAAGGTACCTGACCGATAAGACCGCTTGCTACCATTATGGATATTAGCCAATAAATTATACAATTCTACCATATAGTGCTATAAACTATTTGTAATTATAATAATTGTATAACGAAAGAAGATTGAATACTTATTATTAAAGAGAAGATAGAGGCGGTAATAGTGGTTAAGAATTCGGCTTGCTACTCCAGGGGTCCGGGTTCGAATCCCAGGGCGTGCACTTTTAACTTTTCGGAGTTATGTGCGTTTTAAGCATTTAAATGTCACTCGCTATAACGGTGAAGGAAAACATCATGAGGAATGCATACCGGGGAGTTTGCAAAATTCAAAGGTGTGTGAAGTCTGTCAATCCGCACGTGCCAGCGTGGTGGACTATGGCCTTAACCTTCTCATTCAGAGAAGAGACCAGTGCTCAATTGTGGGCCGTGATGGTTTGAGATGAATAAAGATAACTCAAAAAATATCCTATGGTTATCGCTTACAATAACACAGGATTAATCGACAAGTACTAGTTTTTGAATAAAAGCCGAATCATAAAAATCGATAAACACAATAAAAACTTAATAATGAACATTAACATTAACAAAAAGCTGAAAACAACAAACACTAACCGCCAGATGTCGCGCAAAATTACATGCAATTAAATAATAATAATAAATATCTTTGGACCCCAAATTAAGCGTTAGCTTGTGCTATGGTGGTCAGATAACTGATAAACATACATACATACTTTGAAATAGATACTTAAATAAATATTTCTATTACACACCCAGACACACAGAACAAACATTGTTGCTCATCACAGAAAAGTTTGACCTGGGTGGGATTCGAACCCACGACCACCGGTTCAGTAGTCAGGTTCACTAACCACTAGACCAACCGGCCTGTCGTATTAGTTTTAAATCAAAAAAAGAATTATAAAAATCGGAATACCCTACACAGAGTTAATAACGAATAACCACTCATAAGATGTCGCACTAAACTACAGGCGAAATTCTTGCCCTTAAAAAAATATCAAATTCAACACCGTATATTAAAAGGAAGAACTTAAAACACCTCGTTAGATGTCGCTCAATAAAATATGACCAAAGAAGAAGAATAAAAGGCTATAACATGGAGACAGGCCGGTTGGTCTAGTGGTTAGTGAACCTGACTGCTAAACCGGTGGTCGTGGGTTCGAATCCCACCCAGGTCAAACTTTTCTGTGATGAGCAGGATTTGTTCTGTGTGTCTGGATGTGTAATAGAAATATCTATTTAAGTATGTATATAAAAGTATACATGTATGTTTATCAGTTATCTGAACACCATAGCACAAGCAAACGCTTAGTTTGGGGTCAGATGGCCGTGTGTGAGTTGTCCAAAGATATTTATATTTATTATTATTATTACCTTCAAGAAGCGGTTCCATCGTTTCCTCCATGGCGATTCCCCAGGTGTTAAAAGTCCATGGGCGGCAGTCATCATTTTCTATCAGATGACCTGTCTGCTCGTTTGCCTGTTTAAAAAATTAAAAAAAAAAACAGGTTTCGATCAAAACTAATTATCAAAATCAGTCCACACAGTAAAAAGTTTTTAAGTAAAATACGAAAAAAAGAAACAGACATGCATTGATAACCTCCTCCTTTTTTGAACTTGTAGATTACATTTATTCGAGATCATAATCTATGTGTATGCCAAGTTTCATTCCGATCAGTTTAGTCATTTTTAATTGATCATCCATCCTTCAATAATATTATAAAGTATTAGCAAAAATACCCACCTTACCTTGCTCATTTATCGGCTATTCCCATTAACAATTTTTTTTAGGTTGTTTAAAATTTTTAAATTAATCAATATAGTATAAAGTAGATTACATGTTATTCGACACCATAATCTATATCTATGCCAAGTTTCATTCCGATCAGTTTAGTCATTTTTAATTGATGACCTATCGAACTATATATCCATTTCTCCAACCATCCATCCATTCTCCAATAATATTATAAAGTTAGCAAACATACCCACCTTACCTTGCTCATTTATCGGCTATTCCCATTAACAAAAGTTAATTCTCTCCAAGCCTTAAAAGCTTTGGTTTAAAATTATATCTTCATTACCAAAATCGTACAGGCTGACCACACGCAGGTCTATAAATAAACACGGAGGTGACGATAATTCCATCTTAAGATAAACAGGTGAAACATTAACTATATGTACTATGGTTATCTGGAAAATGTAGATACTCACTGGGGGTCTGTCTTAAGGACATTCATTCTTTCGTTCTTTCATTCATTTATTTAGTTATTTATGTCATAGAAACTATTTTGGTGCATAATAAGTTTTTTAATAAAATCTTCATTGCCGAAATTGTGTGGATACATACTGGGGGTATTAATGTTCTTGGGATGTTCATTCATTCGTTCTTTCATTCATTTATTTATTTATGATTCATAACGCAATATTAAATTTATATTTTATACAACTGCCCTAATTTCGGAAGAACCAGTTACAAGAACGTTATAAGAATGAGCTACAAATTCATAATATTAAATATAATATTATTATAATACGTGCATTTACAATTTTCCATTCATATATTTTTTAGCATGACAAAACAAGCAAAAAGTTATCAATATATTACCCAATTAATATGTAAGAATTTAAGTATAACAAAAAACAAAATATTCATTGAAAATATACATTATTATGCTGACTGACGATAGGTTAAGTGAATCAAATTTAATATTGTCAATGTCTTTTTCTACCCTAATATATCCAATTTATTCATAAAATCTTTGATATTGTCATTTTTATTCTAAAATCACTATTATCTTACGTAATTCCTTATCCATATTATTAAATCAATTTTTATTTTCATCAAAAAATTTGCGTGGAACTTTACTCTTTCACGGAAAAAATACTGAACGGATTTGAATGAAATTTCGCACAGGGATAGATTGTAGTCTGGAGTACATAGACTATTTATTATCAACGTACCACGCGGCCGCAGTCGGACCCTACAGTGCATAAAACTAAAATCAACTCAGAAATTATGAAACAATCCCAGTCTGTTTCAACCTTATTCCCGCTACATTAAAAAGTACTCAGATGTCGCATTGGTGATATCAAACGAGTCTTTGTTTATGTATTTTATTGTTACTATTATTACGTACTATCAGTAACTGAAATAGTGAAAAAATACTTAACTGTGCACTTATGAAGTTGAGTTCTAGAAAATACCAAAAACCAAAACAAAAAATGTAAAAGTTTATCAATGTCACAGAATATAATATTAAATAAATATCTTTGGACAACACACGGCCATCTGATACGAAACTAACCGTTAGCTTGTAGCTACTATGGTGATCAGACAACTAAAAATACATACATATGTATATATTTTTAAATACGTACTTATATAGATATTTACACCCTGACACACAGAAACATTCCTGCTCATCACAGTTTAATCTGGTTGGAAATCAAACCCACGACCTTCGGTGTAGCAGTCAGTTGCGTCACATTTTCTCGTAGGAAGACCCCGAGTTGTTATTCTTTTCTTACGTTAATACAGCTTGTCTCAAAATGCAGTCTACAAACGTATTCGGCTCACATTCGTTGTAATATTATTAGTAGAAGTAATTAGAAAAATTTCGTCACTTGGGATGATGATCCGAGGATTTGGTATTTTGAAATTGACTTTCACTAAATGAGCTTCTCGGACGAATTAAATTCTTTTTCATTTAATTTAATTTCAAAGCAGAATAAAAAAGAAGCAACCTAAATACACATTAGTAGTCGCAAAAAAAGAACAAAAAAGACTTAAAATTTGGCGGGAATGAACTGTTTGACAGTTTGCCACAACAAAACGAAGTGACGTTAAATTTGGCGGGAAACAACAAACTGTCAAAGTGTATTCTCGATGGAGGCGGTATATTGAATTTCAAACAATAGTTTTAAAACAGTTTGTGTACGGACGAGGCATTTGTTTTCTTTAAATCTGCCTTAAACCAGGCAATGGAAATTGGTTCAACAGCTTTTGTGTGACGTGATTCATAAATAAAGTTATTTAAAAGTCGCTTTTTGAGTGAGTGAATGTTTGAATGGTTGAATGAATGTTGGAATGATGTAATTAATGTGTGACTGATTGAATTTATGTTTGAACGATTCCTTA
>DWJZ01006489.1:0-12990 GCA_018249125.1 Asbolis capucinus
AACTGTCCTTGTTACTTAACAAGGGAGAAAAGACCCTTACTGTTACTTAAACCTACGAAGTATAAGGGAAAGGGCCGTCAAAACGTTACAACCTATACCTTGAAATTGTGTAAATCCGCCACTGGTTCTCTTCTTTCATCGAACAACCCGGCGTACGGCAGATATGCTTATTTCGTGAACATCCCGCTGCGGTGTTCCCACCTAAGTACGATGTCGAAGTCTTCAAGAGAAAAGAGAACAGGCGTTTACTAAGTTAGTGTGTCCAACATCTTAGATATCAGCACCACATTCCATCAGGTGGTATCGATGTCAAGCATTAACTTACTTTCTATATAAAAAGGCCTAACCGTGGCTTCGCCCGCGTCATAGGTACGTTGATAAAAAGCCTATTCTAGTCTAAAATGTTATTCTAGTATATATTTTATTTCTGTGCTAAATTTCATTCGGTTCAGTAGTTTTTGCGTGAAGGAGTAACAAACATCCATCTTTCACAAACTTTCAAGTTTACAATATTAGTAAGCAGTAAGATATAATTTAATAATTATGACTTTTTTTAACTACATATTAAGGATGTACTGAGGAATTAATTTACTTTTTGATTCATTATTATAGCTTTATTCTTTGTGTTATTTGTGCAGTCAGTACCATACAGGGAATCTAGAATTTAGAATAATCTATACTATCTAATGATAAAAATGTAACAGGTCAATTCTGTACAATCAATATTTTTTTAAATTCTGATACACGGATATCGATATAGAGACTAAATCATTTTTTTTTTTTATTTACTGTCTGTCAGTATGTCTGTTCAATCTTCACGCAAAAGCCACTGGACAGATTTAAATGAAATGTGGCATAATCGAAGTTTAAAACCCGAGAATGGTTATAGGTTATATCCCAGGAAATGGCTTTGTTCCCGCTGGATAACAGGTTTGAATTAGTATGGCAACTCCGAAAGTAATAGACCTTGCATGTTTTTAGCTTATATAAGGACAACGGATATATGACATTTTTTATTCCAGAAAATTGCTTTGTTCCCGTGAGATAATTATTGGATAATCTGATCCAATCTTCTTTCGAAGCGATGCGAGGGCAATGTATAAGTATCATAAAATCATAAAATTTTTCAGGATATAGAAACTGGCACGAAAAATCCATGGGTATTCTTTCATACTTGCCCTAGAGGTGAAGAAGTGGATGATGAATTATTCCTGCACTGCAATGCCCGGACTTTCGCAGCATTTGAGAATATGCACTTTGTTGCAGCTGCACTAATGGCCAATGCTATAAAAGGTCATGTTTTCAAGGGAAACTATTGTATTTGTTAATCAGAACAATGATTTGTGAGCTGTGACTTCTTCAGTATCTAAAGAACTCCCCTTCAGGCAGTGGCGTAACTATAGGGTGGCAAAAGGCCACGAGCCCCCTGACGAGGCCCCCGGCTCGAGAGGTTACAAAGATCAAAAGTGACCTAACATTATTAACAAAATTTATTACAAAAAGAAGAAATTTTTATAAGTAATTAAATTCTATTAAAATTACAAATAATATCTTGTTAAATTATTATTTTATTGTAAACTACAGATTTATTGTGTACTTTTAAAAATCTTTAACTAAATTGGACAAACAATTTCTCACCTATCTCGGCTATTTACTAAAATGAAATTACAACGTAAGGATTTTTCTTGGGGCCCCATTAAATGATTTTGCAGTTTCAAAGTCAAATTTTATTTTTATAAAAAAATATCAAAGGTTGGAAGGCAATTTTGGCTAAGAGATTTTTGCCAAATTTTAAAGGAGAGTCACGTAAAGTTTATATATGTAAACAAAAAACCTATTTACCACAAAAATATACATTTTTCTTAAAATTGGTTTAACTCACAAATAGGTGCATTTATAATAAATTTTTCCTAGATGTTTGAACTATAGATAGACAGGCCAATATTTTAGTGGCTAGTGAACCTGATTGCTATACCGAAGGTGGTGGGTTCAATTCCAACCCAGAACAAACTTTATCACAGTTTGACATGACATCACAGTAGGAATGTTTGTTCTGTGTGTAAAATTGTATGTGTTAAAAAATGTTTATTTATCAGTTGTCTGATCATTATAGTCCAAGCTAAGGCTTGGGGTTAAATGACTGTGGGTGAGTTGTCCAAAGAAATTTAGTTATTCTTTGGGGTGAGATGACCATGTACAAGTTGTCAAAAGATATTTATTTATTTATAAGTCTATAATTTGGTAGAAAAATGTTGTTTAATAAATTTTGCATTTCAACAGATATTTTTTTTAAAGTTATTGTATTTTTTATTTTGAGTTATGTTTTGTATACTATACATTTGATGTTATTAAATATTTTTATATACTAATAAATTAATTTTAATCTATTTAGTTATCATTTCAATTGAAATGGTACTAATGAATAAGCACCCCCACCTTTGCAATAAGAATCCATGTGTTGGTATTTCATTTACATTGTTTCTTTTTTCTATATTCAATAAATTTGTGCTTGACCACGATCCTGCCTGATGATAAGCAGTGATGTGGTCTGGCTGGTAAGACGCACTAACTCAGCACAAGCCTACTCACTCTTGATTTGAAGACAATTGTAATCGAACAGGAACACTAACACAGGTAACTTATTGCAGTCCTTCACGGTACGCATGATAAAAGAAGACGCATATATAATTGTCCCACTACTTGGTTTTTGCTCTCACAGTATGAGAAATCCAGGTCTTAATACATGGCGCTGGCGAAATACAGATTGCTAAACTCCTGATACCTTCAAAAACTGAATAGTGAATTCTCAAGAATGGAAGAATGTTTTCCTTCAATGATGTCACTAGTAATTTGTAATGTGTCAGTATGGCAGAAATAACCCCCATGGCCCGAGTACATATATTTAACTGTCTTATATTAACACAGACAAAAAACTAAACCCTTTCTTCACTAACAAGTACAGTGGCCGTCTAAATACATTATTTGGCACCAAAGTAAATAAGCGAAAAAATATAACATTTTATAACTGTTTACCAAAGTTTATTTTTGTTTTTAATATAATTAGGTATTATGTTGTAAGTTTATATGAAAAAAGAAATCTGTATGATAATATTATAACACTTTTATTAAAAACTATAGCTATTTACAATTATATATACCTAGATTAATCCACTTGGTTTTTATACTTCCCACGCATAAACTTTGGTAATGGCACAACCCCAGAACATGGGACTTGACCGTAAACTTCACAAATACATGCCCTTTCACAACCACTGCCAAAGTTGGCAGGGTTGTCCTTCTTCTCCGCAGCAATGGCTTCAGATTCAAGCACTTCCTTACTCTTCCCTACCGTATTCAACAAATGATTCATAATATCCTCCTTTGATTTGTTGTCAATGTCTACCAAAATTTGTCTTCCATCTTCAAAGTAACACTTTATAAACGGCGAAGGCGTTAAATTCTTCAACGTAGCAACTTGTACATTAGGATTTTTAAACTGTATCTGCGGTAAATACCAAAAAACAAATTCTTTAGCGCCTGCATTGTTTTGCCCCGTGATGTTGTACGCTACTGAAAATATTTTGATTTTATCTTTGAATACCAATTTTCCAGCGTTTAGGTAATCCAAAGTACGGCGGATAGGAGCCCTCCCTATCATAAACGGCATTTTAGTTTAGTTTTGTATTGGCTGAAAATATAACCTAACAAATTTTGTTTTAGAAGTGACAGACATTTAGATACACTATGACATCTGACTTTGACACATCTATTTTTTAACAATTTGTTTTTTGGTCTTGGACTTTTGACATACAGCCACAATTAATTTGGCATATTAAAAGCGCTTTGACCGGTACAGAGTATGAATTGTATTATATGTAGATTAACCAAACTAAAATATTGGTCGATAACAATTATAACAAAAATATAATATGATTACAATAGAATTTAAATTTATATTACCTACCTGACAATTAGCAGACATATTTATGCAATAAGAATATTCCGCGCCGTATCAATCCGTTGCAACCGGTATTACAGATTGTTACCGGTTATGTCATGTCAACTTTTCAAATTATATGTTCGTTTTATCATTATTTGCATGGATCCCTGAAATACAGGGAATTTGCCTCATAGACGTCGTAACTAAATAAACGGACAATCCTCTCATAATAGCGTCACTGAAATTATAATATTCGTGTCTAATTACAATTGTTTGTAAATTTTAGTGATGTTAAATTGAATTCTATGCTATGTCGACATTTCCATCATTATCTTGTTGCTGGCACTTTATTTGCTTTTGAAAAGCATAATTACCTTAATGGTTAATTTTAATTACAGAGTTTTGTTATTTGTAAATTAATAATATTATGCTCAATCGGCATTAAAGGTACAAAGCTATAAATAATAAACAAGCCATACTTAGCTGCAATAAATTAATATTTTATTAAAACTAAATGCAATTTAACGCAAAACTCAAATAAATTACTGTTATATTTTTCTTAAAAATAAACAAACTAAATAGTTTACATTAGTTAGTATACACATTTATATGTATATATATACTTTTATATATACTCCAATTTAAATAAAAGCTTGTAAGTAACGTAATACTCAAGTTTTTCATAAAGATCGTATAAAAAAAAGAGAAAAGCGAAGTACAGTGGTAAAATTGTATAGGTGCGTGTATTTTTGCATACTATATTTCTTTATTTACGTCTTCAAACGGCGTTCAGTCTGTGAACTCACAAATAATGACAGTCTACGTCTACAAGACATTTTGTCGTTAACAGTAACCAAATTATTTGAACATAATTATTCATGGCGTAATTTTAAATTCCAGATTCTAAAAAGATAAAAATGTGAACCATCTAACAGTAAATACTTTTCTTAACTTTCAACATGGAGTCTTCAGAATAAATCCCAAAAGCATGCCCTGTTGTAGAGCAAAAAATCCATGCAAATTCTGTTTTCAAAATGTCACTAACAAAAACGGACTACAATGTAAAGGCGCTTGTAGAAAATGGGCGCACTTCAAGTGCCTCAATTATACACCTGGGAAGATTAGTGACATTAAAGCGGGGCATATCAAAGTCATGTGTCCATGCCCTGATTGCAGCACATCAGCACCTAAGGAAGTAGTTACAAATTCTCCACATTTATGTGAAAAAGAAGATTGTCCAGCTACAAAGCTGTGTGATGTTCCTCACTGTCCAACAAACCAAAACCCAATACCAGCCTTCCCACGCCCGATGCCAATATCACCTAGATCAGGATCTCCGAACTGCCTCACGCCTCCAAAATGCTTTTCGCCTCCCAAATGCCTCACCCCTCCCAAATGCCCTTCGCCTCCCAAATGCCTTACCCCTCCCAAATGTCCCTCGCCTCCCAAATGCCTCTCGCCTCCTAAATGCGTCTCACCTCCCAAATGCCTCACGTCTCCGAAATGCCTCACGCCTCCGAAATGCCTCACACCTCCCAAATGTCCATCTCCAAAAAAAGTTCCTTGCCCACCAATTCCTAAAGATGCTTGCCCTAATAGAACAACCTCACCACCAAGATACAAATGTCCGTCATGTCCTAAGCACTGCCCTAAAAATGCACGAGAGAAATCTGACCCAGATATATTTCTTTCCCCACAACGATCTGATTCTAATCTGGATTCTCCTTCAATTCATTCAGGTAATTCTTGTGATATTTCATTGTAATTTTTAACAGTGCCTAATTTAAGTTATTTTTAATGATCATGCAACTTATGATTACATCGACTGAAGCTTGTTACTGATTCAATTCTTCTTTTGAGAGAATCACCTAATTTGAACGAAATCAACGAGACGAGGCCTATTTATTATAGAAAATAGTATGAAGTTATAAGACTACATATATTAAAATTGACATCATTCAATTAGTGATAAACACGAGTCTCTTCTCACTGGAGGTCTCGAGTATAACCTTAACTAAAGTGGTCCAAAACCGATTGATGGGGAGGTTAGTGGCCAACCCAAGAGTCGGAAATTTTAAGTTGCCCTAAGCCCGACGTGATTAGATCACCTTTTTTCGATCGAGCTTTCTTTTGCTTATCATGATCACATACCATCGATACAAGGTTTCAGGCTAAGAGATTTTCCATGATCATCTTATACCAGGGTATGACAGGAAGTAGTTAGGTACAAAAAACATGCAGGGAAATCTGGCGCCGTGGAGACCCTTTAGATATGGAAGAGTAACCTTATCATTCGAAATATTTTCTAGGAAAATCACATGTAGGGATTCCTCGATCCTGTTCATCGGATTCTGCACTATTGGACGCTGACGATCAGAAGATGATGTATTGCGCTGTTGAAGGAATGTGCACTACAGCGGATCAGCTCACAAAACAGATAAAGGAATTTATGTGCAAAATGAAGAAAACCTTCCAAATAAATAAGCAAAAATATTTTCCTGTATCATTTGTAATTGAAATAGGTAGCCTAGTCTTGTTGAGAGTTAGTTTCGGTTAGTATTACTAGATACAGATTTTTTTTGTTTTCTGGCACTTTTTACCTGGTTCGAACTCTAGGTTCATAAAACGAACTCCAATCGTAACAAACCTAGTTTTCGAAATCGGCAGCAAAAATACATAGCTGCTTCATAAGGTTTCCTGTATGTTGTCAACTTTGTAATTAAACTAGACACTGCCCTGGCTTCGCTTCGAAAGAACCAGTTAACAGAAAAAGTAGTTATTATAGTATTCAAAGGACTTATTTGTAGATATTGATGTCCTGTTTTAAACTGTAGTTTGTTTGCTCCATTGTCAATAATATCCGCGTCGTATGCGATATACTCGTATATACTACGTATAATAGTAAGGATATTGTAGGATTCTAATGGTAAAAGATTTTACTTAATCGGATTTTAATTTTTTGAACTTATTCTCCTCAAATAGGCAATCTAATCTTTTCTATTTGTAATATTAGTATTAATCACTTGCGTCGTGTAAGAGGACACGGCAATTTCCATTAAAATATTTATTCAGATCGCGGCTCGGCACCCATTTTGAGGTCCAGAAAAATTATAAGAATATTGAGCCATATTTCATGTGTCATCGTCTAAAGGATCACAAGAAACGGCAAGTTACGTCGTGTGGGGACTGTGTGGGTCGTACTGCAACGGCGTACGCGTCGGTTGCAGCCCGCAGACCGCGTGTTGCCGATCTCTGCCATAGATTAATTGTCTTGATCTAACAGCATCAGAATATTTCTCTATTCTCATAATTACCTTTTGTGATATATTGTCGATTAGTGATAGAATTTTTAGAGGGTGTACTGTAATTAGTACGATTGGATACTATCTGTCGACGCGGTTTCGACGTTAAACTTAGATTTCTGGTTAAATTATTTTTGAATGACCAGATTTTTAAGCATGTACTGACCGCGAAGGACTGGAATAAGTTACCCGCGTCAGTTCCAGAATATAAAAAAATGCGATTTGTTTATTATTATACCGATAATTCGACCCAGTTGCATGGGTCATGGTCACGGCAACACTCGCCGCAAGCTCTAATAATAAACAGATCGTGAGTACCTGTTTGTATTTCAAATGTTTAGTATCTCGCAGATTAGTTTAAAAATTTATAAACAGATTTTTTTCCTCAATGCGAACGGATAATTTTCCCATGTCTTCCAATTCTCCCACCTTTGATGACCCACTAGTGAGCACGGCTCTCTCCTCATTCTGAAGACGCCTAGAGCATACCATCAATAAATTGCCCGTGTCGGTGTTCCCGTTCATTTACAATTTATATGCCTTCAAGTTAAGAGTGAACATGCTTCTACTAAGTTAGTGCCCTTTACCATTAAAGACTTCTTCGCCACTTACCATCACGTGGGATCGTAGTCAAGCGCTAACTTATTTGTGGCAAAAAAAGCTGCTTCATTACGAATTGGTAGAGGGGTTAGTAGCCAACTCAAGTGTCGGAAGTTTTTATGCAACCCGAAGACCTCCGACATGGCTTACCGATTGCCTTTTGACGATAACAACGAAGGCCGACGGCTTTACATGCTCTCTGAAGCATGGTAGCGTTCATGAAATTTTTGCCACTAGCGGTCACCCATCCTCGACCGCGCCCGCTGTTAACTTTTTCGATCGCTTACAATCAAAACAAGCCGTCGGGCTATTAACTTTTCAATTTTCCCATACAATCGTAAAAGTAGAAAAAAAAATTCTAGGTTACTTACTACAAAAATGTTAAACTTGTGAACCACATAATTTCGAATTTAATTCGAACTGATTTCACCTCAACTTCAAAATTATAACGAAATCCCAACATAATATATATTATCTTATCTAACATCGTCTATAAAATCTAATTAATGTTGTTGTTATCTTACGAGTACGTTGGTAAGCAGTAAGTGGTAAGTGGTGGTAAGTGGCAAGCCAAAAAGTGTAAACATGTCTCGAACGGGAGGTCCTGAGGTCGAATCCTGCGGCGCACACCGCTAGCTGTCAAAGTTATGTGCGTATCAGAAGTTGACTATCACTTGCTACGGTGAAGGAAAACTTCGTAAGGAAACCTGCGCTTCTGTGACTTCTACATAAAGTTTTAAAAGGTTTGTGAAGTGAATCCGTACATGGCCAGCGTGGACTATAAACACACATATACACTGAACATTCGAGTAATTATGTACACGCAATAAAATATTATTTAATCATTATCATTATAATAATCACGCGGAATCCGAGACATATTCGTTGATTGACAAAGTAGATAATGTAATCTTGATGTAATTTTTTTTAAAGTATTTTTTATGATTGTTTCATTCGTTTTAATACATTCTCTTCCTTCATGTTACGAGTATACGTACAAAATTTAAGCGCATATTATTATAAATGGAAGCAAAACGAAAAATAAAATTTTAGGGTCAGAAAAGTAGGAAATTGAGCACAGTAAAAGTGGATATGAAAAATGAATTCAGAAAAGTGATGATACAGAAATGAATTTAAACGCTGTCCTGCTATTGTTATAAATGAAAAAGATTGCGTGGAAGGATGGATGTTAGATGAAAAGCTACTAAACGTATCTAAATGAAGTTTGACATAGAGATTATTGGACGTACACCACACGGTCGAAACCGCGGCGGAAATTAGTACATAAATGAAACATTACGAACACAGTTCTTGTGCTTGGAACATCTTTGACACGCACTCATTTAAATTCCAGTTTATTCGATTAGAATTAAATCTATGAAGAGCCCAATATGTAATGAAATCGTCTACATATGACCGTAGTGTCGTAATCTTCTGTTCCAATTAAAAACAAATTAAGCATATCAGTAAGATCTGTCAGTATGACACTTGAATAGATAAAACCATGTAAAAATTTAATACAGTTTTTATAATAATTACAGCATGAAATACGCTTAAATTAATCAAGCCGAACACTTCTAAACATGTTTGGTGTGTGGCGAAGTAAATAGCCAGTGAATGCAGAATGTCAAAATGTAAAAAAGCGAAGAATCCTTGTAAGATTTGTTTTGGACCTGTCACCAACAAAACAGGTCTTCAGTGCTGTGGAGCTTGCGAGTGTTGGATCCACTACGCCTGCCTCAACTACACACCCGGTAAATTAAAGGACATAAAAGCCGGTATAATCAAAGTAACATGTCCCTGTCCAGATTGTAAGACTACTATGCCGAAAGAACATCGCACAGATGAACCGTACAGTTGCAGCAATTTGGCGTGCCCTGCAAATCAACCACCCAGATGTGAAGTCAATACCTGTCCGATCAATGTAGAAAATCCACCGCCTCTAACAAAATGTGGTGCGCAATGCAAAAAACATACCGTTCAAACGGAACCTGGTTCACCTGGATCACCAAGAGCACCTGGTGTAGTGCCGCATGGACAAGCGGATTCTCCAGCACGTGCTGAAATTCCAAACTGTCTGTCCTCTTCTGCAGATATTCCTGGTGATTATGGAGTGTCTCCAATGGAAGGCATGCCTTCTTTAAGGGCCCTCGAACAAATGTGTAATACAGTTGGTCAGTTGACAAATCAATTAAACTCATTGATGACCAAAATGACGCAAGCCCTCCATGAAAGAAGTGGAGGCGGTGGACGTGGTGTTAATCCAAGAAATTATTCTCAAATGGAACCAAAATCTGAATGTCCAAAGCCTTGCTATTGTCCAGGAAATCCTAAGAAAAAATATTAGATAATGTTTTTAATACCACTATTGTACCTAAAGTGATTTTGTTTCAATATTTTAGAATATAACTCCTGCTAATAAATTATCTTGGGTATTTCTGCATTTTAAGTGGACAGTCGATAAATAAACAATCTAAGGGTGGATAATAACAACTGAAAGAGGTTTTCTCTGGGAGTAATCATTTTTAAAATTGCATACTTGCTTATTGGGATAACGGGTAACCCCATTGTACAATTGAATCGGGATTTACAAAATGATAACAATCTTTTTCAACATTAAAAAACCGACTTCAAAAAGCTGCGACATCATCAACACAGTTGTAACCAAATAATTACGTATTATTAGAGATAACCCAAAAACAAAACGTCAAATGCTCAAAATGAAACCATATGGCAAGCACCAGCCTTTGAACAATAAAGTAATCATCAGTACACTGAATAAAATGTTGGGGTACATAGGAAAAATAGAGACGAATTGAGAACCTTTTTTGAAGTCGGTTAAAAATATACGTCCATAAAATGAACGAATTCTTACTTCCAGTACTAGTATTGCTTTTTATGTTGACACAGACGAGGTGACTGAAGTACGATAAACAAAAAACAAACATATTCACTTAAACAACCTACCCCTATAAGATTATAATTTGACCTCAACGAATTGTAAAGGTAAATTCACCTGCAGCACCGTGTTTTTTTCAATTTTTGAACTCCTTCCTGCTCGTCAAAAAGAGTGTTATTTACTTTAAGGCCTACAACGCAACTTAGTTTCCTTTAAGTCTCCAAAAAACTATTGATAGCCATTAGGCTATTAGGCTATCACTGCTGTTTCGAATACTGGTCTCTCCAACGAGAGGGCCTGGATACGAGTCCTCCTCAACCTCTCATTAATAATGTTCAAATCAGAAATTAATGAACACTTCCTTCGGCGAGGAAACTTGCATTCCTCAGTGTTCCACATGAAGTTTTCGAAGATGTCTCTAACATTCAGAACTTTGCCAGCATGATGGACTATGGCTTGTAGCCCTCACATTGTGAGAGAAGACCCAAGCCACAGTTGGGACAGTTATGGATTGCAATAATGATGATGTGTCCATAGTCGATGGCGATAATTTTCCATCAAATACGCCTTAAGCCTGTTTATCTGTCTATTTATAAAACAAAGTTCAGTAGTTTCTGCCGATGCCACAATATGCATAAAAGAAATGAAATCGAAGATAATTCCGATCTGGAAGCCTAGAACTTTTTAAATTAAATTTTAATGCATAGATTTGGAAGACAAACTTGTTACAATATTCAGATCTCGAATGCTTAGCATATTGACCCTACTAATTCAATATTTAAGTTGTATATTTCACATCTGCACTGCGATGGATGGAATTCTTGATAGGATGAAGGTTTTGAAGACTTGTCACGAACAATAATTTGGAGTTCGGTCCATAAATAGGCGACTTGACTTCGAGGGCAAAAGTGACGTATGAAAGTTAATGCCAACGACATTCTGTTTGGCGCAGGGATTGTGACTAAAAATATTTTTTGGGTGTCTAATCTACTCGAAAATGCTCGAAATTAATGGTCTTGTGTGTTGATCCAAGGTAATCGAGTTAAGTTTAGATGTCGAGTAAGCGACAAAAATGTTTCTCAACACATACCAGCTCACTTGAAATGTGAGCTGGAGTTTTGTTTAGTTTGTTTCAAACAGCGCACACATAAACACGTTTGACAATGACTTTATTACTATAGCTAGGTACAATGGGTGTAAATAGGTTTTGTAGAATTATTTTAAATCTTAATAAAGATATATGTATGTATATTATTTTGTACTTGATATTGTATTTTGTACTCTTATATTGTATTTATATTCTTGATCAAAAGAGTTAAGCAACAGTAGCAGGCGGTCAGTAGCAGGATAGGTGATCTTTTGTGCTAAAATTTCATGAGCGCATTCATGCAGATGGGCACGGAGCCGTCATCAGGTTACTGGATCCTAGAATTTTTTAAGGTACGAAGGCCCTAATTTGCACCAGCTTGGAATTGATGTCTGGAGCATAGCAGTACTAAGCTAGCTAGTAATTTTTCCCGCACTCAATGCAGTGTATATTACAGTTAGTGCATTGCACCATATCACGCGTACCTACACAGCAAAGAAACACTAATGACCCAAGAGTAATTATTTATCTAACATTATCTGCCCCAGGGACCCCTTAGCATAGGCAACTAGTGAAACAAGGTATATCTGATGTAAAATACTTCATCTAGAGTTTCATTACAACGATTCCCCTTTGAATAGTCTGTTGTAATCTGAACTTTGTAAGAACAAAGTTTGACCAGGCATGCATTGTGCAAGTCTGATTGCCAATCAAACTAAGTTTCTTGATTTATTCCTGCAGTGAACAAGACAGATGAATTTCGCATACCACTGAGTAAGTTTATTTAAGAGAATATAAAATGCTGGGATATTAATAACTTTAAATTGTTTTTTTCGATTTTGCAATATTTTTTAATAAGTATGCTTAATAACGGTTCTCTAGAAAAAGGTAAAATCTTTGCACCATTAAAAATAGTTACAAACAAGGTATATTAAAAATATTTAAAAACACAAGCTTTATTTATAGATCCGTAATATAAAGAAATATTTAAAAATCATAACTGTATTGTTAATTATTGAGAACTCCTCAACTTCCTTGTCTGGAGCCAATCCTGAACGCAGTATCAGGTCATGCTTGTCATAAAAATACAATGTCATCAAGACGGAAGGTTTATGCAAAATTTCAGCTCTGTAGTGTACGACAAATTAAATTAAGCTTGCAA
>DWJZ01006490.1:0-12990 GCA_018249125.1 Asbolis capucinus
TTTTGCAGTAATTTATAGGGTGCCTAATACTTTTGGCCAAGGCTGTATATTTATTCGCTAATTCATGTGTATTTGCTTGTTTAAAATATAATAAATGCACGTTCACAAATATTCATAGATCCTAAAAAACCCAACAATATCATTTTAAAAATAACATCTAAATAATTTTTCACAAAGTAAGGCCGCAGTTGTAAAATATCCTTTCCAAAATAAACTGTACAAAAGCATTTTGCGCGCCTGTAATTGTTGTGAGACGAAAGAGATTATGGGAGCTATTTTTCTTGTGTCACACGAAACAAAATATCCTTTGACGAAATAATTCCGAGTGCGCCCTCTCGCTCACCGCTCACCTCGCTTGTGGCGTTTGGGGTGACGCAGTAAAAATTAATTTCATGATTTATCACAGATTTTTTTGTTTGATTTAAAAAAGGCATGCGGTGTGATAAGCGGCCATTGTCGCCTATGGTCACCAGAAAAATTAAAATACAACACCGATGTGTTGGGTAAATATTAAAAACTAACTAACTATACATATATATAGCTTCTAGCTATTAATAGTTTATTAATGAGCGTTAATAGTCCGTGGCTGGTTTTGAATGCAAGTGATCGAAAATGTTATGTATTACTAAGTTGGAACGTTGTTCTCTCAAACGGTAGGCCCTGGGTTCCAATACTGCGATGCGAACTTCTAATTTACAAAGTTACTTGTAAATTGACAGGCCGGTTGGTCTAGTGGTTAGCAAACCTGATTGCTACACCGAAGGTCGTGGGTTCGATTCCCACCCAGGTCAAACTATTCTGTGATGAGCAGGAATGTTTGTCCTGTGCGTCTGGATGTAAATATCTATATAAGTATGTATTGAAAAATATATATGCATGTTTATCAATTGTCTGATCACCATAGAACAAGCTAACGCTTAGTTTGGGTTCGGATGGCCGTGTGTAATGCCCCGAGATATTTGTGTAGATCATGCTACAATTCTCCTCAGTCATGAGGAGATACCCTTGCTAAGGAGTGGACCTTTAAAGGGGTGAGCCAACAATTTGCTTATTACCGCTTTGGTCAAGGAACAGTTTGTAAGGATCCTGCAATATTGAGAATTTTCCATTAAGCTCTTGAGTGTGTCAATCACCAAACTACACTTGCCCAGCATGATGGACTTTGGCCTGTACCCATTACATTGTAAAACGAGAATCGAGCCCAGCAGTGGGATAGTTAAGAAGTGATGTTAATTATTCTATCCCTATTTAACTTGGGTAGTTTATTACCTTAATCAGTTGGTTCATTAATATCTTCAAATTAAACATTAGAACCACCTACCCTTAATCCCGCACCCCCCACTCGCTAACAAATAGAGATGCCGCTGATAACTTTAATCTGGCTGTTTGACAAATGACGTTAATAAGAAACCTGTCGCTATGGGATTAGGAAATGTTAATTGGTGAAGTCGACGCGGTGTGGTATGTTCGCAAAGAATAATGATACTTGGATAGAGAAATATTAACTATTTATAGCTCACTACAGCTTGGTAGTGACTCTGTTTGCAAGGAGTCCTATGTTAGATTTCCTTGGTTCATAAATTGCACATATTATTTCACAGATGAATGATTTTTATCAGGTCATTGGGTTAATAATGGTGTGTTCGTATTGTAACATGGCTTGGAAGCTCGAAAAAATATGTAGTTGATTGAGCAATGCGTAGATATATGACAGGCCGGTTGGTCTAGTGGTTAGTGAACCTACTTGCTACATCGAAGGTCGTGGGTTCGATTTCCACCCAGGTCAAACTTTTCTGTGATGAGCAGGAATATTTGTCCTGTGTGTCTGGGTGTAAATATCTATATAAGTATGTATTTAAAAATATATATGTATGTTAATCAGCTGTCTGGTCACCATAGTACAAGCTAACGCTCAGTTTGGGGTCAGGCGGTCGTGTGCGAGATGTCCCGGGATATTTACTATTATTAGCGAGGTGAAGAGGAGAATCGCACCAAAGATTATAATGTAATGAAAAAATCTATTTAAAATATTTGCAATAATAACTGTTTTTAAAAATATATACTCGTACATGAGTCACAGTTACATACTGGTATATAAAGACAGCGAAATATATTTGAAATAGATAAAATATATGTTAATATTTCCAACAGTAACATACTGTAGATTAAAATCTCAAAACCCAATCCCCTGTTGCAAAAGATGGCGAAGATTGTGCGGTTAACAAATGGCGTTAATAAGAAGCCTGTCGTGGCGGGATTAGCGCCTGTTAATTGCTCTTGTCACCGTTTTGTGACACGCTAGTGATGGGACTTCTTGTCGATATCGACATATAAAAAAGCTTATCTTGTATGTTCTTCTACTTTGTATGTATCTATGTAAAGTAGCTTTAATCGAATGTTTTTGAGTGGAATTTCATGAAAGGGAATCGTTTCTTATTTCTTCATGAATTGTGGTATTCAAATGGATCAAAATGCTGGCAAATAAATAAAATTAATCGAATGGACTTATGATCTCATATTTGCCTCATTTACAGACAAATACTAAGTATGTGACTTTGGCAGTTAATTTAATGTTCTGTAAATATTAACATGCCTATGAAATCTCAGCAGGTATAATCTAGCGATTTGTACTGTTTTTTCCCAAACCTGACAGCCGCAGTTCGAATCCAGCATGAACCAGCTTGAGGTGACGATGTCTCTACACCTGAGAGTCACACGACACGTCAAGTCACTTCATGAAGTTCTCAAAGTGTGTGAAGTGAAGCAAAACGAACTTCGTCACCATATCTGATTCTGGATGACATCCCTAGGTTTTAAGAAGAAATCCACAGTCTAGCGACGCGTTAGTTACCCGTCACTACGACCCTGCAACCCATTTTACGGTGTGTATTGATATTAAATATTTGTAATTGAAACAAACCGAGTACCTGACAAATATTTTCCCTACGTATTTATTTTACTTACCTGTGACGTCATGTTAAATTAATTTTAGATACATTTCAACGACATCTTCCCATCCCTAACCCATAATTCAAACTTGCTATTACACCACGGCGTCGTAAGCGGCTTACTTTTAAAATTAAAATGGCGCCCGCTGTAATTAAAATATGTCACAATATTTAGGGGACGTCAGAGAAATTGCTAACTGCAAGGCTTCTCAGTATACAATTGTTAATAAACATATTTTTTTATTAGGATTATAAACTCTAAAGTAATTACTAATATTAACGCTAAGGGATTTGAACAAGAAATTTATTTGAAACTTTAAAAGGTAACAGTTCATTTCAAATCACAACTATACCACTACTGACTTTAGATCTCTACTCACAATATAAGGGGTAAATGGCATGGTCCACCACGCTGGCCAATTGCGGATTGTTGGAATGAATTCACCTTAAACAAAACGCAGGTTTATTTTAAATGGGCGTTTTTTATCGTGCATAAGTGCGATGTCAAATGGATAACAACTCTAGATTAAGGAAGAATCGCAACCCATAACTGTCCCACTGCTGGGCTCGGATCTAAGCTTACAGTGTGATAGCTATATAGCCCATAGTCGACCACGCTGATCGTGTGCGAATTTATAGACATTACTCACCTTCGAGAACTTTATGAGTAACTCTCAGGAGTAAAAGATTCCCCAAATTTTTTTTTCGCCGAAGCAAGTTACAAATACTTCTAATATTCAAATAATTTTGCTAAATGTTTTTCATTTCAACCCATCACGGCCCACTATTGAGCACGGGTCTCCTCTCTGAATGAGAAGGTTAAGGCCATAGTCCACCACGTTGGACAAGTGTGGATTGGCAGACTTCACATAACTTTTGAGTTTTACAAACTCCCCGGCATACAGGTTTCCTCACGATGTTTTCCTTCAGCATTATAGCAAGTGCCATTTAAGTACTTAAAACGCACATAACTCCGAAAAGTCAGAAGTGCGCGACCTGAAATTCGAACCCGGGCCCCCGAGTAGGACGCCGAATTTTTAACCACAAGGCTAACACCGGGCTGTGCAACTCGTGTAATGTGAATTATATGCACGTATTAAAATTATAAACCTGAAACTCCGTCTGTCTGTCATGGAATTTCGAATTAAAGGCCTGCCCAACTAAAAATCAAGTCTACTTTGAAGGTGTACTAACCACAATAAATATTTAATTAACCGAAGCTTTATAGTCAAGAGAACAAAGTACATTTTTTTGACATACATATTTACTAACAAGCTAAGTTTTTGCTTCATTTATATTAATATAAATTTAACAGGCACATTGTCCCAAAAATGAGTGGTACCATAATGTTCCCCGAGGTACCGTGGACACACGGGTTCCCTGTTATCCCTATTAGCTACAACAACCGAGAATAATAATTGCAAAAAAGTTGGAAATTTCTCACGAAGCTACTCACGAAAAAATAACCTGATAGTAAATATCAAAATAATGTACCGGGAACCCTGGCCTGATGCACTATAAAGAAAAATAAAATGCCTATTCCATTTACATGATATCCGTAATATCTTGCGTTTGACCCACATTCCGCCTTCATTCTTGCTCCAAATATCCCGTGATCTGCAACTGTGATACCTTTATCTAACTGGGCTGCGAGAAGTCGCTTCACTGAAAACCAGCAACCATCAATACGCAGTACTAATGAAGTTCGTCCAAACTGTGCCAACGGAGAAACAGCATATGATGACGTCATCTGTGATATGAGTGTGTATTGCGCATCTACGTAGATACTAGACTTTATTAACTATTAAATCCTAGTAACTGCTCTAGTTCTAGTAGTTATTGTGATATAACTGTAGCAGTTAGACTTATGGTATCCTGGAGCTATTTGCAGACACCAATGTCCCTATATAAAAGTGTAGTATGGTTTAATTTTCTGTATTGTCACTAATTAAAGCAGCGAACGCTATATAATGGTGTTGGTATTTTTTACACACCTTTCAAAGTTCTCGAAGATTGTGAAGTTACCAATCCGCACTTGGCCTGCATCACCATGCACTTAACTCCTGACAATGTGACAGGTGACCAAGCCTAGTTTGGGGCAATTATGGGTTGCAAATAGAATCCCTCAACATCATACAAACGAAATTTCATGCATGTTTTTCGCATTTAGTCCTTTTTCCACGAGCCCCGATACACGAAGTGCACATTATATTTTTGCCTCTAACCGGTTCCAAAAGCGTCTGCTTTTGCTTAACTCAGCCCACCAGTTTTAGTTACTGCAAACCGGCGGGATATAAACGTATTTTTAAATATTATAAAATACAATCTGACCTTCATTTATAATTTCCTTTCACAAGCAGGCTGAACATTTTATTCTCACAAATTAAAACACATCACCCCATTTTTATTCTTTTATCTATTTTATGAACTTTTCACTTTGATACATTTTTCATCTTTAATTATTTATACTTTCCGTTTTCTCCTGTTTCTTATTAAGCCTTTGAGTTCAACATTGCTTCGAGCGACGAACCCTTTTAGTTTACTTTTGTTTAGCGTTGAAAAGTATTGTCAAAACAACTGTTATTTTATGATAATATTTTGCCGGTGAATTATTTCCTAAAGTACTGTTTATATTAGCAGGGGTTTCAACTACCGGGTCGCTTTTATTGGTTCCTTAAGTTTATTACAATCCGTACTTTTAATATAATAAAGTGTGTGTGTTTCTCGGACTTTTGCGTCGAAATGGAGTGACGGATTGATGTGTTTTTTTATGTGGAGATAGTTGATGATCTGGAGAGTAATATGGGCCACTTTTAATTAACATTGTTTACCGTTGATATGCGAGCGGAGCCGCGGGCGGACACTCGACAACAACTCTTTATCGTACCAACTACACCGTCTCTTCAATCTAATATGGAGTAGCGTGGTGGAGTATGCACCAGGCCTCCTCGATGTAAGGAAAGACCGGTGCTTTATAAGACAGCAATGGTTTGAAGTCAATACAATATTAAAAATAATGAGATAAATGAAGTACATCAGCCATTTGATGCAACGCAACACCTAAAAAGTTTTGTTCCCCTGCGACTTGAACAAATTGATCATTGAGCATCAATCGACTGACCTATATCGGTTGCACCATCAACCAACATTGTGGGTATTCAAACATAAGTTGTTACTGCAATTTCTTCATGAAACATTTAGTAGGCATATTACTGCAGCCTGGAATAGAGACTCATGCTGGCAGACCAGGATGTCGCAATAGGAGGTAGAAAATACGTGGTAACGCTTTATGTAAAGTGCCCAATAATAATATTAAGATTAATGTGGTCATTTATTTTACGAGTAGACATTTTCTTGCTTGAGCTAGTCGCGAAAGGACTCCTTGAAGCTTCCTGTTCAGCTGGTAAAGGGTTGCCTTTGATTTTCATGGCTAACGCTGACAAGCTTCTGTCATGTGGCTCGCTTGTGAGGGAATTTCCTTAACAGTATGATGATAAACTTCCATTCCGTTTCTGCGAATTTGTACACTTAACAAAACATGCGTCGTGTCTTAAAAAATATACGAGAGTTGAATTTAAAATCGTTAAAAATGAGCTAAGACAACTGCATGACATGCACAACGAATCAGTCAGTCGCTAGCCCCGGGGTTAAATTGGCGTCTCAAATACAAATATTATCATCGGAATCCAACCTGGAGATACTAATAAGGACGGCACTCCACCAAGCTGCTGATTGCCATAAATGGTGACAAGCGGTTCATAAAGCTTCACGTCGGACTCACGATCCTCAGCAATGAGGCAAGTTAATGTAAGAAGAATTTATGATCAGGAGGGTTTCAAATTTCTTATTATCATTCATATATACATATGTATCTTTCAGCGTAACAAGAGAAACAGAAGCTTTAAACTGCGCAAAGAAAATAAAATGGCCATGGGCGACCACTTAGCGAAAATGACTGACGAGCTTTAGACAACTAAGTTGACGTCTTGGCAGGGCCCAGATGGCATAGAAAGAGAGGAACACCAAAATGTAGATGGGTAGAGACATTGTTGCACTTGCTGGCAAACAATGGATGGAAAAAGCCACGGATAGAGAATACTATGCTTCTCTGGAGGAGGGCTTTACCCTCAATTAAGAGGGGTTTACCCAAGACTCCAATCTGAATTGTTTAGGTATATTTAAGAAAAAAATCATAATTTTCATATTTTATTTTTTAATTCATTTAATTTAATTAAATTCTCTGATTATTTTCATACAATTTGAATACATATATTTAATTCGCAACCAAATACAAATTATTATTATAAAAATAATTATAATAGTTTATTAGTATTATAAATTAATTATAATTATTATAATTCTGCATGTAATAAATCAAACAATGTAAAATACAATGATTTTATAATGTACTTGGCAAAAATGTGAAAGTTTTGTAATTTCATTTTGGAGTGAAATAAAAAGGCTTTGTATTTTTATTATTCATTTATATTATTCACCAACACTTGTACCTAATGCTACTACCTATCTAGAAACATGCGTTTTAACTGTCAACATTTCCAGGAAGCATTAACTTGTTTAAGATCTTGAAGCCACGCAGAATCGCAAATCTCAGCAAAATGGCGGCTGGAACCATTACTTGTGCTGTTTTGCATAATCGTAACGACGCGATCATCAAGTGCTTAAGCGACTTGGTACGCCTGATAAAATTAGGTTGGTGCATCTGCCATTTAAAAAGCTGTTGCTTAATTATATTCATGTTTATAACGTCAAGCAAAATTCTGGGTTCAAATCCGTGCACGTCTAAATTCTCAATAAAGTTCTCAATGTTGTGTGAGGTCCAGTAAACTGCTCTTGGCCAGCCTGCACTTCATAATTGCCCTAGGATCAAGGATCAAGGTTATGTGTAGCGTAAGGGTACTTTTCTTGCTGTGATATATCATAATGGCCAAACGCTGATGGGTTTTACACACCTTTGACAACGTCATGAGTAACTTTTAGGAGTGAGTTTTCTTCACGATGTTTTCTTTCGGCGAATCAAATGTTAATATTAATAAAGCACTTCAAATCCTTATTTTACGGAATTATCGAAGTCACAGCAGGAAAGGTATACTTAACTTTTTATCTTTTCAGAAAAAATGATAGATTTTTAATATTTGTTTTAGACTCAAATTTAGTCCTAAACAATAAGTCATTTATTTTTTTGATTAGTTTATCAATATTTTGTTCGTTTTAGCTCAGAAGTAATCATTAGAATTTTAATAAAGAGATCTAATAAATCTTTATTATTGGAAAATCTCTTAAAAAAATAATAGAAATTACTTTAACTTCCAACTTCTCTTAATGCATGTCTGGCGACATTAAATCCTGTTTGCATAATACGCCACACGATGACGTCACGCCGGACTAAATCAAGCTGTCAGAGTTTTTACCAGACCTTCAGACAGGTAAGTTAGGATCAAGAATAATATGTCCAGAACATTTTATCTGCAATCATACAGAAAATTTATATTTTCTGTCAATATTAATTAATACTTGAAGCAAAAACTTTGTAACCCTTTCCACGGAAGTGAGGCAGACGGAGGACTATGAAATTCGCAAAGTTAAAGTCTCCACGGAGAAAACTTGAAAAACTACTATACTATATAAAAATGCATTGGAAATAAATAAAATTACATAATAAAAACATCAAACACAATACCTCGCATTAGAAACACTCTAACATTTGTTAATTTCAGTAATGTCAATAACAATTTCAAATAGAATTTCCGTTGAATTTCAAACACCGACGGAATCTCTAGCAAGAATAGATAGCCTTAGAATAAACTATTAAAAGTCAATTCATCAGATGTTCTGACTTAACTATGAAACCATAAATTATATTTCTACAAAAATTAATTATGATTATTTTAAAAGAGGGTTAAGTATAGTTTGACTACGCCACCCTAATAGGTTTACAAAAAAAAATTAAACATGACAAATACCGTATTGATAAACGGAAAACCAAATAGAAAATTACCCACAAAACCAACATTAAAATATTTTAAAACCAACATTAAAATATTTTAAAACCATTCTAGAATATTTTAAAACCATTCTAGAATATTTTAAAACCATTCGCATTATTCCCAGAGAGTCCTTATCATTTTCTAATAAATTTTTAATTAAAATATATATTGTAAAGCGTATATAACATGAACTGTATATTTAACTCCCAACATTCGAAACGAAGAAAGGCATGACTTTAACCAGTTTCATGTGAGCCTAAGGATTCCCCCCACTCACGGCGTTCCTGTAATTTCATCCATTGTACATGTTAAGACTGCCTTTGATCAAATCTAAAGTCAGTGGAGCTGGAATTGATCGCTCGAGTGGAATAGGCAATTGGATGTCATTTGCACTTCGACTCTCTCAGAAATGTGCCTTAAAAATAAAATTCGTCAGCACCTTATACTAGTAATAATTGCGTTAACTTACTCGTTAAATAAAATTGTAGTCATTTGTGTTTATTTTTTATAGATGTAAATAAGGCAGAATATTTTACTGATTTTAAAGACAATGATTAAGGATAGTTTTAGGCAGGGGTCGGCAACCGATTAATATAACGCAATTTGGTATTTGTACATATATGCCATGTAATTATTAATTTTAAAATGGCTTCAGCGAATAAAAAAGATGTTTAGGTTTTTTTTTAAGATTTGTTGTTTGGTTTTCTTATCTTAACTATATACGTTTACAATTGAATGCTCGTAAAATGACCATTTCAAATATATCTTTATAAGGATAGTTTTAAAAGTTATTGGTCGATAGGTGACGTCAGCTGACGAGACCTATTTAAGGGATTGCCAGTCGAGGTTTCGTCTCTGCTCTCCGTCTCACCAAGTGAGGTCGCTTCAGATGAAGGCTTAGAGGCCAACGCCATTCTCAGGTGGTGTATAGTGGGTAGGCATCTAGGTTCTATAATGAGTTCCACAAAACCAACGCAGGCGGCTGTGTTGGTATGCCTGAGCATTCACCTTCCTCCCTTGAGTGTGATTCTTTGTAATATTTGTTAAAAATCGTTCGTAGTTTTACATATTTTTTGTGTAAAATAAACTGTTTTTCAGTATTGTTATTCTTTTTTTTTATAAATCTCTACTTACACTTTTACCTTAGGTAAATACCGCATAGTCACGCAAATAGGCAAGACGTGCATACGAAACAGAAGAACAGCCGTATACCAAACATATGCGAGAAGCATGCCATACAATACCATGCATTAACATAGAAGCTCTCGAATTGTCTACGGCCATAATCCTTTCACGATACAAATCGCTGCTTTTAGTCAAATCGTATGCGGTTAACACTCAATTCTTAGTAAGAGCGAGATAGATGTATACGAAACTATCGAGATAAAGTGAGATAGCATCCTTATCGAAATTCTTCAGCTCAGGAACATTTACTTTGAGAACGCTTGTGTATTTATTTTGTTCCGTTCAGCCGAAGGGTGCACGTGAGTCGGCTATTCAGAACCTTAGTCCAAAGACTCAAGGTCTACAGTTGTACAGTCGTTGGAAATGATAGCATTATTGCTATCAGTCTTCCATTCCATGATAGAATTCTCTGCAGGAAATATTTCCGAGTATTTTCAAGTAGTTCGTTACGAGGTATACCCAATCCATTTATTTTATAAACATGTCTTTCATGGATAAAATTTTAAGACGTGGCATGCGTGCGGTATAGGAAAGAATTGCGAGAGTACTGTTTAGATTTAAAGGAAAATAATGGTCAGTACAATTCACAATGATGATGGGATGCGAGAAACCACCATGCAACCGTCATGTAGTTAATTATCTTCGTAAGGAGTGGATAAAGCCTAGTGACCCCGAAAGGAAATAAACCACGCCTCATTTTCAGCAATAAACGTCGCGGACAAAAAGTTCACTTGCTTACTAATATTGAGCACGGGTTACTGCTCTTACTGAGGAGGCCTAGGGCAGCCATCACGCTCAATCTGGATTCGTGGAGGGTTTAGTGGTCAAAACGAGTGTCGGAAGTATTAAGTCGAAGGCCTCTGACGTGGTCGTGCTATGTCTAACTGTGAGTTGGAAAAAATAACTCCTTGGGAGTTCTTCTTCTTTCAAGTCCACTTACCATAAGGATTTGTTGAAGCCATGGCGTAGTTTGGGTTTCGAAAAGTGTTTGTAAAAACGAACTTCAAATAAAATTTTATTTAATTAATTTTATTTCACAACGTAACGATAGCAACGGAACCGATAGCTTCACGTGCCCTCTGAAGCACGGAAAGAAATTTGCCACTAGCGGTCACCCATCCTCCTACCGACCACGCCGGTGTTGCTTTAACGGTTTCACCCGCGTGGTACCTACGTTGATAAATAGTAACCTATGTATTTTCCAGACTATAATCTATCTTTATACCAAATTTCATTCAAATTCGTTCAGTAGTTTTTGCGTGAAGGAGCAACAAACATCCATCCATCCTCACGAAGTTTCGCATTTATATAAGTAGCATTTAGGTAAAAAAAAAACTCAATATATGCTGAGGGAGTCCAGGTTGCGAAAGTTACTCGTAACTTCACTTAGTTTCGTTCCATTCGCATAACTATCGTTAGTACTCGTATTAACTACGTTTGACGTCGGCCTAATTATTTGACTGAGATTTTCTTTCTTTTTTTTTTATTACAAATAAGTTAGCGTTTGACTACGAGACCATCTGATGGCAAGTGGCGACGCAGTCTTTAATGGTGAAGCTCACTAACTTAATAAAAGCTCATTCACTCTTGACTTGAAGACATTTACATTATAATCATTTCTTCGTAGTACGGATATCGAAGGACGAGGCGAAACGCGACGTACGTCTGAGATTTTCTCCTAGAATAGTTCTAATATTTTAAAATAAATGTTGTAGCTTAGTACACCGTACGTCTAAGCTACAAGTAACCTAACCATACAAGTGAAACAGAAGGCTCCAGGTTTGAATTCTCCACACCTTGCTTTCAAAGCTCTCTTCGAAGGTCACTCCTATGATTGGAACCTTCATATCATATGATTATCGTTTATTCACACAAAAAAACAAAACATCAAAAAGGATAATATTCCAACATGACTAGTAAAATCCCCCTGCAGCAGTCGTTACAAGATCATGTTACATATCTTCTCGAGAACCGTTATAAGTGTTTCTCGTTTGTCTCCAATATGACACTTTCTCAGATATAAAATGATGTATGGGCTCGCGACTGTGGGAACCGTTCCGTGGAAACTATTCTTTATACATACATATATTGATATTGAATATAAGGTATATTACTTGGTCTAGTGGATAGTGAACCTTACTGCTACAACGAAGGTCGTGGGTTCGCTTCCCAGGTCAAACTTTTTTGTGATGAGCAAGAATATTTTTTCTGCATGTAAAAAAATATGGACATATGTATGTATTTAATGTGTTTATCAGTTTTCTCATCACCATAGAACTAGCTAACGCTTAGTTTGAGCTAGATGGCCGTGTGTCAGTTGTCCAGAGATATTTATTTAATTACCTGTTGTATAGTTACTTCCTTGCATTAAATAGTTACTAACCAAATAAATAAGGAATAAATAACTCATATTTTCGAAAAGCTATATGCGTATTACAAGTCAATTATCGCTGCTTGAGGAAACTTCTATGTGAGAATTCTCAGTAAAGTTCTCAAAGGCGTTTAAAGTCTACCTATCCGCAGTTGCACAGGGTCGTAGATATGATAGCTTAAAAAAATAATGCCCAGCTGTGGGACAGTAATTGCTTGCAGTAATTGTGAATAAGGTTGCTTTGTTGAAAGATCCGTAAATGATTATTATAAGCAGATACTTTTAATTCGGTGAAAGTATAATATATAATTTCATCCCTTATCCCGTGGGAAGCTCGTTACAATTAGGGATAAAAACTATCCTAAATGTTAATACAACCTAAATTGAAGAAATAACTCTATCAAGTTTCATGAAATTTGTCCACAGGCTTTCACGTGATTCGCGTTTCGACAGAAACACAGTCACACATATATACAATCAA
>DWJZ01006491.1:0-12990 GCA_018249125.1 Asbolis capucinus
TTTGTTTTTTAGAGTTTTTTTAAATTGTTCAGGTCTTAATTCTTAAAAATACAGAAAAAAATTGATAACTCGAAAACTACGTAAGATCGCCGAACGTATATGGGGTTGATTCGGATACCCCAAGGGGTGCTGTATCACCGGATTTCCGCTTGACACTATTATTTGGTACACCCAGTATATACAGTATACTAATAGTCGCATTACGAATCTTGGACATATGTATATTATCGCCACATCCCTGTTAGTCACAAGTTATGTGTTAAAGGGACTTGTTACACGAAGTTCTTAGTACCCGCGTACATGCCTGCGCCTGCCGGACGGAGATGAAGATTTGTGGGTGTAGTAAGAGTTTCCGAAAGTCTTCCTTCAGTCAAGAAACGATAACCAGCGTGTAAATACAGATTATATATTGAAAAATCCTAAATATTATCTTCAGAATAAAACATATCCTATGTTTATTTTTGTGCAGACCGTACTCGCTGCTGAAGGATTAGTTAAGGATTTAATAAGAGTTCCTTAGATAAGTGTAGCGAGCGCTCGATCTAATACCCTTCAATTTAAACACCTCTCAGAGAGAATACTTGCATGCTAGAATAACTTTGACCGTCGACAGATCTTCGTATAACGTCGATTTTAATAAAACGCAGGGATGCAGGGAGGCTTTAGGTCCTCGTGTGGAGATCATGTCTGGGAAAAAGGAGCACAGGACGCCCTCCGACCAGGTGGATTGACGTTAAATAAGACAGCGGGTATCCGCTGGATTTAGAAACCGCACAGGGCGCCCTCCGACCAGGTGGATTGACAGCTGGATTTACAAGGCTCAGGACTCGTCGTTGTGGTCCAACAGTGGACGTTGAAAGGTTGATGGATGGATGAAGGATTTGTTATCGATATAGGGACCAAAACATTTTTTTTGGATTTATTGTACGTCTGTTCGAACTTCACGCAAAAACTACTGGACAGATTTAGACGAAACTCGGTATAGTCATAGTTGAAAACCTGAGAATGATTATAGGATATGTTTTATCCCAAGAAATCGATCCCGCAGGATAACAGGTTAAAATTAGTATGGCTCAAAAATGACCTGACAACTCTTCTTCCGAAGCGAAGCGATTTCTTGTCGTAACATATCGACAGGCCAGTTGGTTTAGTGGTTAATGAATCTGACTACTACACCGAAGATCGTGGGTTCGATTCCCAACCAGGTCAAACTTTTCTATGATGAGCAGAAATGTTTGTTCTGTGTGTTTGGGTGTAAATATATATAAGTATGTATTTAAAAGCATATATGTTTATCAGTTGTTTGATCACCATAGTACAAGCTAACGCTTAGTTTGGAATCAGATGGCCTTCTGTGAGTTGTCTAAATATATTTATTTATTTCGTTACGCAGCCTCTAGCAGTGCTCTCTAATATTTTTTACAAGATATTATAAGATTTCATCACCACTTACCATCAGGTGGGATCGAAGTTAAGCAGTAACTTATTTATTAGGTTAGATATTTTTGATTTCAAATCGGCATATTGGGCATCATTTGAGATGGAAAACAACTATTTAACTTGTGACCTGTTACCGTAACGATGCCTACTAGTAATGCCATCTATGAAGCATTCGGGAACCTACGAAGGCTGTAGTGCTTCGGAGGGTACGTAAAGTTATCGTTAAATAGTTACATAGTATAGTAAGAGAAAGAGACAAGAGAAGCAGTATTCTCAAGTAACCGGACTCAATAACGACATCAAATTACGGTTTAGACCTATTATACTCAACCTTTTTGACAGTCGGGCCAAACTGAGGGATGATAAATTTACTGCGGGCCACTAGTAATTCCTAGTTAATTACTCTCGGGAGTTGCGTAATAAAAAAAGTTCTAAAAACATACTTGCGCGGGCCATTTAATTTCCGTTCGCGGGCCCGGAGTTGCTCAGCCTTGCTGTAGGACTTTCGTTTAAGAATTCAGGATTCTATTAATAAGCTTATATAAGAGATGGTAGTAGCCAAGGTGCGATGCAAGCTGTCTGGTTCAATTCCCGACCAGGATAGATGAGTATTTGTTCTTGGGTCATGTAATTTGCGATCATTTTATTCGTATTATCTATGTCTCCAAGTGTCGAAGGGAAGCCAAGCGCAGGTAATATGAGTTAATGGGGACGTTTTTTTGTCACATATACCAGATATCATTACATAAGTCACTTTAATTAAAATTACATTAAAAATGTAAAATACACTGTTAAAACGATTATAATTTTTTAAAACAACGCCATTAAATGTACGCCCTTTCTTCTATAACAGATAATAAAGAAAAAAAAATATAGCATATTACCTCTTGTACGACTGGTCGATGCTCTCAGCACTCCTGGACAGCTGCTGGGAGGCTCGCCTAGACCTGCATGCAACAGAGACCACGAGCTAAACACAGGCAGCGCATGCACACATCTACATCTTATTCAGACAAAACTACGCACACATAGAAATGTTACTACGTTAAAACTGCGTTCAATACGTTGTTATTTCTAACAATTAACACTATAATTAAGGCATAAACTAACGCGACATGAATAAAGGAAGTATTAATTTTAAACAATTGATAATTGCGGGACGCCCGGCTGATGTAAAACATGTATACTCGTATTAAAATTGTAAAAAAATATTAAACCAACAAAAAGGAATTACCGTATCAAAAATAACGCATAAGAGTTACGCCCTTATTGTTGTCCAACGTTTAGATATAAGTACAAAAAAAACTTCTATGAAATATTGCATAATTTACGGAGTATTATATTATTTCCAAATAAAACCAATTTTGTCACTTGTCATCACGGCATTTCATGAACATTGGTCACGATAAAAACTGATATAAACATCAAGGCGCTTCACATGTTTTACATAAAAATTAAATTTCGAACTCATTAAATCTTCCTCTCCGTGAAGTTCACATTTGTCTGAATAAGATCTTCAAGAGCACATCCACAAAGGCAACGGTCGCAGCTTTTTAAAGATGACGCGATAAAAGTTAATGGCGCGTAAAACTAATTAGCTGCAAGTGTTGCCAATGTGAAAATACCCTCAAAAGTGTATCTGGCAAACGAAATTATTGCTACGTGCTAAAATTAAATGTAAAATACAAAATAGCTTGTCTCATCGACGAAATGAATAAAGTAATGACAGAAAATTAACGACATGCATATAAAACACAAAAATAATAAATATTTCAGTGTGTAGAATGTAAAATATTATTTTGGTACGAAAATAAATCGAAGTGTGAGGGTACTCAATGTGAGAAGAGAATTTTATTTAAAGTTTAAATTTTCATTTTTCGATTCAATACAGATGGACGGTTATTCGGCAGTCGTTAGCGATAAAAGAGCGCAAATGACGTATCGATCTGCAAAATGCGCGATGGGTCAGTGCCGTTAAAATAACCGTTACTGACTCTCGAGTTCATACAAAATGTTTTCAAATGTTACGTATTTTTTATTTAACAGAGTACCTAATACTATCTCTCTCTGGCACCCTGGTACATTGATGGCGCACTATTGAGCACAGGTCTCTCCGTATAAGGTCAATCGGTCTAATGTTTCGCCAGAAATAGTTCGTCCTATCGAGGTTCAGTAGATTTAGTAGCCGATGGAGCAAGTTTCAGTCTTCACTCAGCGGATTCCATGATTAAGTTAAAGTTACGACCATTTTGATATTGAAAAACTTCTCTCATCAGTCAATCTATTAGCTCGGCAGACCTAATACCGTTCATCTTTAGTTTCGTGATAAAATGTGACGGTTTATACGCATCTATGACTACATAAACCTTAATATAAATCGTCTATTATAAATAAGCTTTTTGTAACATGAATATCATTGTAATATTGTTATTTTACTTTATATATCGACAACGTAAAACAACAAGGGCTTTACTGTAATGAGTTATTTTAAAGAGTTGCGCCCTTATTGTTTTTCGTTCTCGATATATATAACTGTTATTGTTTCCGTTTGTTTGAGTGATATACTTTAATTACTCGAAAAGTTCCGCTGATTTCAAATTTTGAACAATATCGTACATTCCGCTTCAAGAATTGTTTTCATCTCAACCGCAACAAAAACGATTCCTCTAAATCCATATTAATATTATAAAGAGGAAAGATTTTGTCTGTTTGTGGAGAATAAGCTCCGAAACTACTGGGCCGATTTGAAGAATTCTTTCACCATTAGAATCCCACATTATCCCTGATGAACATAGGCTACAAAATTTTTCAAAAACATTAAGAGTTCGTATGAAATGCTTTACATAAGTCTATCCTACAGTCATAAATTTACCTACCTACCTTAACAAAAACGCAAAGTGAAAATTTAAAAAGTACACATCGCAATGCCCTTCTTTTATAGCATTTTTATTATTTTTGGTATCCTACTAATATTATAAACGCGAAAGTCTATAAGTATGTATGGATATCAGGAAAAAATTACTTGACGCATTTGGATGAAACTTTACTGTAATATAGTTTATATATCAGAATAACATATAGGCTACAATTTGTAACGATTTTATGTAATTTTGGTCATAGTATAACGATACATGTCAATTAAGTCGGAAAAAATCTACCGTCTGAGAGCTATCTTGGCGTACGCTGCCTAAACCATTGGAGTTACACGAAGATTATGTATCGTAGGAATACATACAATTTATTGTAGTACATATCAAAACCTATAATTTTAGTCCTTACAAAATTATTTTTACGTCATTTAAGGAAAACTATATCGCTACAAACAACTCCATAAAATTATTCAGTTAATTTCTTACATAAACAAGCTTTTTCAGCTATTTATTAATGACATTTAAAATATATATATTAGTCAAATAAACGTGTGTTATTACAGACTCATTATTTACTAAGACATGTAAAGCAAAAGCGAAAAAAATGGCTTCAAAAATTTACAAATAATTTATTAACAATTAAAGCATACAAACTCTTTCGTTGTAATATAACAAATATTATTATTAAAGATTATTTAACAAGCCGGTTGGTGAACCTGACTGCTACACCGAAGGTCGTGGGTTCGATTCCCACCCAGGTCAAACATTTCTGTGATGATCAGGAATGTTCGTTCTGTGTGTAAATATCTATATAAGCATGTGTTTAAAAATATATATGTATGTTTATCAGTTGTCTGATCACCATAGTACAAGTTGAAGCTTAATTTGGGGCCAGACGGCCGTGTGTAAGTTCTCCGAACATATTTATTTATTGAAAGTAGTAATAACAATCTGCCAGTATTGATTTAATCCCATTTTCTAAGTATTTATTTGTATATCAAACATAATTAGCGATAAACAACGACATTTGTTTGACATACGTATAAGTAAATACGAGCAATTCTTGTAATATACCTATTTGTAACTTCTATATACTGAAGCAGGTTCTAGAAAACCTCATCATCGATTACAAATAAAATTGGAAGTTAAAGATTTTTTAGGTCAATGAATCAATTCATCCGTTCCCGTTTAGTTGCCATCTTATATACGAGGACTTGTGATAACATATCAAAACATAATCTCACACAACTATTTACCAATTGAACTTCCAGAATTCAAACATATTAGCACTACACAATTCACCGCACACCGGAAAACATCACTACTATTTCAACTAATAAAGTCCATGTTATTTCCTTATACACGGCTGTCGCTGAGGTCCATTCAAGTGAACTGGCAATGCAGACACTCTAAGCAGTCTTGCCCGGGAGCGCCTTATCACTGACTTAGGGCCACTTCACACGACCAGTATAAATTGAGCTGTGACTGCAGGCGCGCGATGAGCAATTGCAAGTAAACATGGATTTATTTTTAACTAGAAATTGCGCTCGCTTCGCTTCGGGAGAAGATTGGATGAAAACTATCTAATAATCCTTCTCGTCAGATAAGCTACAAATATATGTTTGGTTCAAATTATATTGGGTTTAAAGTGGTCCAGTGGTTTAAGAAATACAATACAATTAAAAATTTTAACCTAATATCCCACGGAAACAAAGTAGTTTTCCGGTATAAAAATATGCTAAGCGCAACTTTGTTCTGTAACAATTACGCCCAATTTCATCTAGATCGCTTTAGAGGTGTCAGAGGTGCTATACTAATTTTTACCTAATATCCCGCGGGAAAAAATACATTTCCCAGGAAAAAAGTATCCTATAACATCCCTCGACAAATAGACTATCCAACACAAAAATAATTAATTGAATCAGACACGTAGTCTACACTCACGACCACGCATACGCAGGGAGAAACAGAACAAAGAGAAGCGGCACATGTTAAAACAACCGGGATCAGGGGCGACAGCAATTGACCCCAGATACATCAACATACCACTTCAGGATGGGTGACAGAAGAAGAATGAGAAGGAGAATGACTAAAGGACGGGAAGAAACAGGGAAGACATAACAGAAACGAACCAAGTTTTATTAGAGGAATACTCGATTAAGTCTAAACTTCTAATACTTGCTCTAAAGCAAGTATTTAATTGCCAATGCTTGTTAGATGGCTTCATTATGAACGTGAAACCTTATGTCATCCGACATCACATTTATGAGCAACGTGAATGAATCAAACGTCAGGCAAGTGTGAGAGAGCCCTTATTAACGAGATCTCATTAGGCTGGTCGTGTTATATTAATATGCTAGAATATAAACATTTGTCAATAAATTACATAATTATAAATATCAGAGATCTGTTAGCGGTTGAAATTAGCTTTCTGCACTCCTTCTCTATATAAACTGTGCTAAATTTCATACTGCCGGCCGGGCAAAAATGGATAAAATATGTTTGCTTCTCGTATTAATATAAATTCTATAATGTATATGTATAATATATATATAATAATCGAAATCTATATAGCTGAAAATATATTTACCCTATATACATACATGACCTACAAGTTGACCGTGCTTACCTATAGAACTTGGCACCTATTAAGATCTCAATTATTTAAACTTCGGAGTCGATATCTTGCTATTTAACTTGACTACTGTTTTCATATCAATGTTTTAGCGTAATTTTTTCGATTAAGACAATATATTAAGTTCATTTTATCCTTAAATTCAAGTCATCATCTCTTTTACATTCTTTTACAGACAGAAAATTGGGTATCCCATTGGGAATTGCTTTCATTGCAAATTTCAATGGTATTCTAGGACGATATTACTAACTGCTAAAGTTAGAGCAACTATCATAATTCTAGAACACAGATGAACAAAAGTAGGTGTAATATCAATCAGCCAATTCACAGCAACCGCACGACGAGCACGCACCCAATAGACAACGAACAATACGCGACGAACCAATCACGTGCAGCGACTGCACGAACTACGTGAATCCGACGAATGAACATGCGACCGACTGCATTCGACACACACATACAAATTTAAGACCTGTAAATTAAAAATAAACCTATAACACATTGTATTACTGTTGACATTCGACCACAGATTAAGTCTTTAGTAACAAACGCAATACATAAGAGATCAAACTAAACTGGTCGTCGCTATAATCTGTACGCAGAGGGCGTGTCCTTGGCACCGGGTACTCTACTCGTTTATTTACAAACAGAGTTGATGTCTCACTGTCTGACTCGTATCAACTCGGGTTATCGGGAAAGTTTACATTGTATATAATTTATGAGTGTCGAAAGTATACTTGACTTCGAGTTTTCAATGTTGAATATTTGTTTTGCTTGGGAATTTTATATATACAGAATTGTGTGCCCTGCATAGTCCACCACAAATGCATGAGCCCATTGTCAAGTATTGTATGTTAGTATGAGTGAACCATACACTAACAACATGGCGGATGTATGATACATTATTAACTCCGGTGAATTTCGTACCGCTTAAAAATAAATGAATCATTGAGAAATATTTTATTTAACAAAACAGAAATTGCATTTTCATGCCCTTTTATATGTGTGCCAATAAATAAAAAAAAATTATTTCTTTTATTATAATAATTATTCTCAATAATCATGAAAATAAGCACCCGTTTTGATTGAAATAATGCAACCAAGATGATGTTGCGAGTTTGTTTCATATATTTAACCTTCAGGTGGCTTCAACCCAACGATGGCCGACCCGCTACTGAGCACGGGTCTCTCCTAGAACTGAGGAAACCTATCAACTCCAGCAATTAAATACTGCTACAACACATATAGACAGGACTTTTATTGACCACTTTCATACTCAAACGACAGAGATTCAACGATAGGACTAGTTTAAGAAACTATAAATGAATACGTCCATTGATCGACACCACAGAGTGATTTGAAAACGAAATATCATTAATTGATAAGAACACAATAGACGGCCTTATCGCTTTTCTTTAATATAATCTGAAAGAAGCAAAAGGAAAATCGTGTTGGGAATAAATTTGGGAAAGCAACACAATACAATAGCCAGTTCAAGTAACAACAAAAGTAACCATATTTAAGATATAAGAGATACACACACACAAACGACACTAATATTATAATGATTTGATTGTTTGTTTGTGTGCGCAGAATAGACCCCTAAAAAAATTTTTACTATTAGAATCCTACATTATACCTGATGGACATAGGCTATGGAATATTTTCAAAAACGTTAGGGGTCCGTATAAAAACTTTGATAATGTAACCAAACTTTAAAATAAATCTTTTGCGATGTGAAATTTATATACTACAGTTTTATAAAGGACATCGATATCTATAAAAAGTCTGTGACATATGTCTAACTATTACAATTATGTCACAATAACTACTTTTTTCTGGTTCTTCAGAAGCGAAGCGAAGGCAGTTTCTAGTATGTGATGAGCAGGAATGTTTGTTCTCTGCTTTTGGGTGTATATATCTATACAAATAGTATTAAAAAGTATATACATATCTATGTTTATCGACGAGGCTACTTTTTATCAACATACAACACGGGCGAAGCCGCAGGGGGAACAGAGTGTTTAGAAGATTTTTATACTAACATAAAGTTACTTATGTATAAATATTATTCATTTATTATAATGTCCGAAATAATTATTTTTAAATATTTGGCAAAACATTCTGGCATCCTCGAGCATTCGATGAATACGCGAAAATTATAAGTATTTCTTGTCACGGAGAATACATTTGTAACTCACAATTGTGAGTTACATAATTTTCACAATTCTGGCTTACATCATTTTTATAACGATTCCTGTCGATTCCTGTCGATTCCTAACGATTAATTCCAATGAAAATTAATTGTCATCAACTCATTATGGCTACTGGATACGAGTCTCTTATAACACCATCCGCCACACTGCTCCAGCGTCAAATTATGTAGGGGTTAGTGGCCACCAATTCACCTGCCGCGCCCTCCGCTGATGAATTAAGACCGATATAAGCGGGTTACTAGCAGTTATTATATTATACGGAGTGAAACAAGCTTTTATATTAGAAGGTCATTAATAATAATATTAAAAAATCATTGGACAACTCACACACGGTCATCTGACCCCAAACTAAGCGTTAGCTTGTACTATGGTGATCAGACAACTGATAAACATACATATATTTTAAACACATACATAAATAGATATTTACACCCAGACACACATAACAAACATTCCTGCTCATTACAGAAAAGTTTGACCTGGGTGGGAATCGAACTCATGACCTTCGGTGTAGTGGTCAGGTTCGCTATGTTTAGCGAAATAGTTTGGTCAAATAATTTGACAGGCCAGTTGGTCTAGAACACTTATTTGGCATTCACTTACACCACAACCTGCAACAATAACAGGAATCGGCTTAACATTTCGCCCGACCACCTCAGGGCGGAGCGGGACTCACAACGACAATACCTTTACTTTTCGCTCCACTTATTTACTGAACATAGCCCTAATAAATTTAATAAACGAGAAACGTGTGACAGATAGAAAATGAGCTTCGAAACACGCGCTCCCCTTTGTATTCCTTCGTACACGAAACTTGTTACAATGTAATACTTACATGGTAAGAAACAAATGTAAAGAGGTCTACAGGTAGTTGGCAGGACTCCAGCTCTTACCTGTGAAGACAGATTCTCTCAACACTAAGCTCTGGCCTGAGTCAGCTTGCAACAAAAAGTTTAATGAGGATTTTGTTCTATGTTCTCTTTAGTGTTAAGTAAAGGTAACTCGTACTTTTTGGAAATTATCGTCTATTGGTAAAGCAGAACTCGATGCAGAGAATAACTTGCCTGCGTCGGTTTTCTCGCCCCCGTAATATGATGGAGTCTTCAAAAGAAGAGTGTATAGGCATTTATTAAGTCAATGAACCCAACATCTTAGACATCCACTTTCAGTCAGGTGGGTTCAATTCTATTAAAAAAATAAAAAAATGGTATTTTCTATGTTTGGACCAGACGCTGCCCTTGAACATTAGCATCACGAGGTATAAGTGTCACTAACGCGTTTTCAACCAGAACTAAATACTAAAATAAGCATATACTGATGTCATAGACAAGAACAATACACCTCAATTGTATTCTTCAACACACGGCCCATGGCCCAATAACAAATATCTATGTCTGTAATAAATCCATTCCGACTGGGAATTGAACCCAGGAACCATCTTTGCAGACAATACCAAGTTTACTATAAACTTTGCTACAGGGTCGCTGGGGTGTTCGGAACGACGCCGTTCCATTAAACACCCCCAATTAAAGTCTTTCTGTATGTACTACATACATATTCAGGTAAAATTTTACTGTATGTATGTGTACACCTGAACTGAGTGTGTGTAAAAATATCAGGCTGGCCGGCAGCGAGATACCAGAGTAATCCCACTGCCAGAGTAATGCCAGTGCCAGGTATCGATGTCTGGATTAAAACACCATTTTCGCTGACGTTTAAGCATTTCACTCGAACCGTTCGCTTTTTAATGATTGTGGGACAAGCTTTTTGAACTACGATTTTTACACTTTTAGATATCAAATATTATATTTATAACCTTAAAGTATTTGAGTATTTATTTTAAAGGATACAAAAAGTCAAACTTTCCTTATAGGATTTGCATATATTATGATTGTAACATTACTTCATACTTACACATCGTAATATTAATCATAAAAAATAATTTCAGATATTTTTTGCAATAAATGTTTGTAGTTAATGATAATTATTTTTTAATTTATTTAGTCACATTTGATGTGTAACATCTGAAATCTTAAATTGATATGTTAATATTTTATTGCAATTTGCAAAAGCTATTCTTAACGAATGATAAATATTTTTAATTAGAATAACTAGTACCTTTTAAACATACATAAAATATGAAAATATCTCATACATATATATTTACCCGACATCTAAAAAGGGCCATCCGAGCTTAGTCATTCTATTTGTCACTAGGTGGCAGTTATACTTCAAAGCATCCTTTTTACGAATAAATAATTGCCAAACCAAACAGAATTCAGGAACAAATCGAAGTCAGACAGGTCTATGAAACTATAAAGAATAATATTCGCGGTTCGCTGCCATAAAATTTTATGTAGGAGCGCTGGCATGGTGGTACATCAATTGCTCTGCGGCATGGCAAAACACGCCCATCGGCACGAAATATAATTTTAGCAAGGAAATACACAAATATTTAGCTGTTTTTGTATTCATAACGACTAAACAGTGTTCATACTGGAAGTTTACTTGAAAATTTATGCAGTTTGAATAGTTTTTTTTTATTAATGCAGTATATGGATAAGTTTGAGAAGATAATGGTGATATTAAAAAATTCATCATCTTTTCTAGGTCTCATAACTGTCACACTGTTCAGACCTGATCTCATACTTACATTACGAGTTTACGAGTTACATTATAAGTTACAGGATGTAGGCTATACTTAATCTGATGGCCTAGATTTCCTCATGATGTTTTCCTTCGTCGTAGCAAGTTATAATTAACTAATAGGCATATAACTTAGAGGTGTGCACAGGATTTGAATCCAGGAGCTCCCGTTCGAGAGAACACTCAAATCATTATGCTATTTTAGCAAAGGGTAGATCTCCAGCCAGGCGAGGTGCAATGCCTGGGGAGCGGCCGAGCTCCGACAGTTGTTGGTCGGAACTTGTATATATGCTAACAATTCAGAAAACTCCGATAGCGTGATTCAGGTTTTGTCGTGACGTCATCCTGTGACGTGATGTTGCGATGTCGCCACACTATCACTGCTTGCTTCAATAGTTTTATTTTACCTTAGATAAGTTACCGCTTGACTACGATCCTACCTGATGGTAAGTGGCGATAAAGCCTTCGATGATGAAGCGCACTAACATAGTGGAAGCCTATTAGCTCTTCAATACTTCTCATTTTTCTTCGTCTTCCACTGCATTCATATAATATAAGAAATGGTTGACTGTGCAATTAAAAAACTAAGGGTTTACAAAAAATCTACAGGCGAGTGCAAACACAAAAAAGGCACTAGCCTCTAGGTCCCAGGACTACCAGGGACCTATAAGGTTTAAAAATTGTTATAGGCGTACCTACTAGGTATTGATGGTTAAATATACCGACTTTCTTGTGAGTATAAGACGCTGGAACTTTTATATTTTGATGGGAACTTATTAGGATAGCAATGGAATAAAATATTTTTTAAAAACGTTCCTTACTATACTCGGTGCAAATTCGACTTGGAATTGGACGTAGAAAAATTCCAGATCGAACACAATAAAAAAAAATCTAAATCGAACTTTCACCTAGGTTTGGAACTGGTACAACCTCGATTCTATCACTGGGGACGCATCTGCTCGTAGCATAAAAATATTCTTCAAACCGTTTGACAAAAACATACATTTTTTCCCCTTTACGATAAAACATCACAATATTACATTATATTGAGTTACAACCGTGCCTTCGATTTCTTAAACTCAATAAGGCATTCATGTTGTTATCAATACAAGGTAAGCACTTTACAACGAAAAGCTTGAGGTAAACGAGTGTTAAAAACCGTTACACGATTTTTATTCATTCA
>DWJZ01006492.1:0-12990 GCA_018249125.1 Asbolis capucinus
CCTCACTTTTTAGCAGAGTTGATGTGCAAAGTTTAGTTCTGATACTGCAAGTAATTTTTTTTGGCAGTATTTGTTCGTCACTTTCTGATATATTTCTCAGGAATGGAGAAAATTGAACACCGAGCCGCGATTAAGTACCTCAATAAAAAGGCCTGTTACAAAAAGATATTCATCAAGATATGGTGAACACATTGGATGAGTCAGCTCCATCGTATTCCAGTGTAAAAAAGTGGGTAGCTGAATTTAAGCTGGGTCGGGAGAGTATTGAAGATGACCATAGGAGGGGAAAGCCTTAGACGTCTAACACGAAGGAAAACATTGATAAAATATGTGATCTTATTAAGATTGATCATTGGTAAGATAGCTGACATCACAGGCATTGGTTATGGCCGGGTACAAAGCATCGTAACTCTAGAATTGAGGTTCCATAAGGTTTCTGCTCGTTGGGTTACGAGATTGCTTTCGGCTGAACAAAAAAGAGTTGGATTCACAATTTCCCGCGACTGATTGGAGCTTTTTGAAGCAGATCCAGAGGATTTTTATCCTAATTTGTGACCATGGATGAAAGCTGGGTTCTTCAACATACTCCTGAATCTAAACAGCAATCCAAACAGTGGAAAACATCAAAATCACGTCATCATTCATAATCATCATCTCAACCCATCACGACCCACTATTGAGCACGGGTCTTTTCTCTGAATGAAAAGGTTAAGGCCACTGTCCACCACGCTGGCCAAGTGCGGATTGGCAGACTTCATACACCTTTGAGTTTTGCAAAATTCCCGGCATGCAGGTTTCCTCACGATGTTTTCCTTCACCGTTATAGCGAGTGACATTTAAATGCTTAAAACGCACTTAACTCCGTAAAGTCAGGAGTGCGCGCCTTGGGATTCGAACTCGAACCCCCCGAGTAGGAGGCCGAATTCTTAACCACTAGTCTATCACCGTTACTTACAAGTTCTATCATTATTATAAATTTAAGGATTTTAACATGAACTCCTTTCATCTTAAAACAGATTCCTATGGAATGAACTCAACATTTACGTGTTTTGTTTCTACGAAATATCATGAGATTTTTTACATCCTACTAATATTGTAAATCCGAAAGTTTGTGAGAAAAGATGTATGGATTGATATTTGTTACTTTTTCACGCAAAAACTAAACAGATCCGAATAAAATTTTCACAGATATCATTTATAGTCTGAAATAAGGCATGCTAACTTTTATCAACATACAACACAGACAAAAGCACTAGTGGACTAGTTTGTTATAATTACATTTTTTAAATGATAATACATTAGGATAATACTGAATTTCGGTGGTATGTTTATCCGACGGGATTCATAAAAGTCGTTCATCTCAATCATGGGTCGTCAAAAGATCGCTGAGGAAAATACGAATATATCTACGAGGAACGAAATTGAACAAAACCATCTGACGAATTCTTTTCGGTCTAATATCGGTACATTAAAATTAAAAAAGAATCTATTATTTTGTTTTTTAAATTAATAAAAAAAAAAACACTTTAAATAATACAAATAATACATACTTTTTTTTTCGATGCAAAACTTTAATGCAAATATTTTTATATGCACATACATATTGCTCGAATAATATTATAATCTTTATAATATAAGATATTGTATTGATGAAGGACAATATCTTTATAATAATTATTATTTTACAAATAATAATAATAAAAGCAAAGACATTGGACTACACATGTAACATGTCTCAAACTACGCCCAAGAACATGTATTTATCTGAAAATCGAACTCAGAACTCCTTGCTTCGCAGACAGCATCTATAAACATATGTAATTTAACACGTAAATACATTTTAAAAAATATTTAATAAATATTAAAAATCATTATCGCTACAAAATATTCAATTTTCTAATCCAAAAGCCTACCTTAGCCATTTAACAAAAATCCTTTCCCGGGAATAAATTTACACTTTAATCCAGCCCCATTTCTATAAACAAATAATTAGAATTGCAAATTACATAATTCACAATTTGACAAAATCATCTTGCTTTTATACATTAACTTTCATTCATTATGTATGTATATCAAATAACTCTCTCCGGACTTCAGGAAGTTCTATATGAAGATACGAGAAATGCTTTATTAATATTATACTATAAAATATATGTACATATGTAGAGTTTAAAAACTAATTAAACTAACTTATAGGTTTTTAGGTCAAGGAATAAAAGTCTTATTTTCGGAAAAATGCAATTTTGTGTCTTTGGAATTCTAGCTTTTTAGGTCAAGGCATCAAAGTTTCTGAAAATTATAATATCCTGCATTCTTAATAGCTTTTTCCCAAATCTACGTTCGCGTAGAACAGTTTTTCATCCTCTTTCATATCCCGAAGTTTTAAAACCGTTCTAAATATGTATATCACATGCATAAATTAAAAAAAATATGATTTTATATTATTCCTTTTACCACCAACTTTAACCCCTATTTCAAATTCGAGAAACCGTTTTAGAGATAAAAAGAAAGTTAATATTTCCCACTTGTAGGTTAGCTCTATATTAATTTTCATCAAAATCGGGTCAGTGTTTTAGGCGTGAAAGCGGAACGAACAGATATAGTTATTCACACATTGATAATGTAAGGATATAGGTAAGAATGAACTATCTGTTTTTCGTGTCAAACAAACGTTAGATCCTAACATTTCGGCCGAGCGAAACTGGATTAACCAGGATCTTTATAATGCAAAATAGAGCTTACTAGGAACCGCCCTCGGCTTCACCCGCGTGGTATGTTGATAAAAGGTAGCCTATATATTATTTGTAACCTTAATCTATCTCCGTGCCAAATTTTATTTAAATTCATTTAGTAGTTATTACGTGAAGTAGTAACAAACGTACATCGTCACAAACTTTCACATTAATAATATTAGACGAATATGTCAAGTGTACATCTTAATTAGGTTCTCAACTATAGCATCTATACTACGTAAATATAGTTATAAAGAAACTAAATCACTAATGATGTTAGATCTAACCCACAATAGAGAATATACATATATAGAATTAGTAGATACAGAAGGCTAAGAGCGTTACCTGTTGCACAGTCGTCGGCCTACATCCCACAGACGGAAGCTTACAGCTCACTTATTTTCTTTTTGTATTGCATTTACGTTTCAGATTAAAAGATCCAATCGGCACCCGAGCGCTCGGGAACACTCGGGCGGAACCGGGAGGCCTCGGTGGAGTGCACGTGCCCTCATTGGTCGGCACAGAAGGGGGTGAGTGATGACGCGTTCGAGGGAAGTTTTCGCGCTGGAAAATCAGTTGTAGTTCCGAGGTTTAGCGGCGCGGTTGCGCGCCCTCCACGACCGGTCGAACCGTTAGTCGCCTCGAGGGTAAGTGAAAATTTCATTAAATTAAAAAGCAATCTCACCTTAGGAGTCGAGGTAATGAACAACTTACTATCAAGGCCGCGAAAAATACAATTTAATTTCCGCGTCGATGCAGAACGAAGAAATGTAAATTTACATTAGCAATCTTCTGAAAAAAGGTGGGTAGTTAGATGTAAGTTTTAAATTTGAAATTGTGGGTATTTCGAAAACGATTGTTTACTACATTTATAAATTGTGTTTTTCGTTGGGGCGGATTTGGAAGTAAATACGACTTAAAGACTTATATACGTAAATTGAGGCAGTCAAAAGATATATGTATGTCAATTTTATTCAAGATTGTGTTCAAATTGTTTCTCGATACCCATCTTCGGATTTTATATCCGTCTCACGAAGAGTGAATGTAGGTGAATGTCCCCTCTACTTACCTATATTCGTTAAAGGACACACATTACGGAATATTTGGGAGCTCGCATGAATTCAATCATATTTTTACCCATACCCTTGAGTTGGCGATCCACAATTTGAATGGTAATCTGATTAGTACTGAATCTACGAGAGAAGGAGTATGAATTCGATTCCCTGCAGACATTAAACATATGCAACTGTATGTAAATGAGATAAATATTTGTTCTCTGATCGTTGTTGTGTGATGTATTAGTGATATGCCTTCTACAAGATCCGGCATCCTTGAGAAGTGTAAAAAAATTAAAGCATTACTTTATTTTAAGCGAGTTAGTGTTTAAAACCAATATACCGCTGAGAGCCATTCCAAACTCTGCGTAACAATTCTCTTTACTTTAAAAACAAAATATTAATATCATTTTCGCGATGCATATGCCATCTCAAATGAAGTTTCATAAGCTTTATATTGTTATGACGTTTTCGACGGTTTAATTTCCATTTTTTGTATTCAACTATCGATATGTATGATAAATTTAGAAACCTTTGTAATAAATTGATGAGCGTATTATATTATATATGTATTTATGACTGTATTTTACATAAGATTTTATATCATATTCTATGGATATATGATCTATAGAATCAATCGATTTCAAAAGGAAGCGATCAACTAATTGAAGTAATCGGCCGCGGTCAGAAAAGGGATGGGTGACCGGCAATAGTAAGAATTTCATGAGCAAAAGCATGCTTCCGTTCCGGTTGTATTGCCAAAGTATTAAGCCTTGTAACAGTTCGCAACGCAGAGTTTCAGGTTCGATTCGAACGTGTACGTTATTTTTGAATCACTGATCCTGCTCAACGGTCCTATCTCATTTATATGTTTAACAATTTCCCAAAGCACGCGGAAAATAGAAGCTTCTTAAATTTTTATTGTACTCGTATTTTCAGTGGCTAAAATCTTAGCTTACACCGCGCCATCTAGTATTAAAAAATGTAACTGAATCCAACACCATAGATGAATAGTTCTAATTGCAATAAAACCTCCCCTGACCCTAATAACTCTGGAATGTAACAAATGAAAATAAAAAAAATTAAACCCTTAACAAGCCGACAAGAATACACTTATTGCGTTCCTACACTCAATTCGCAAAAGCCTTCATCCTTTAATAGCCCACTACTGAACACAAATCTCCTCATGCCTGAGAAGACAGAGCATATACGACCACGCTGCTCCTGTGCGGGTTAGAGTACTCCAGTTCGGGATGGTGGAGAATTCGTATGCAATTATGAAAATAATGCAGATATTTTTTCGTACTAAAGTGAATATTGTATGTGCACCGCCCGGCCATAATAAGCCAGTATGTCAGAACCACTTCGTAATTATTACGCACAAATCCCTTTGCGTTTCTAGTATACTTACATGTTTATAAACATACATATATGGTCACTATTACCTCGTTAACTTTCATAGTTTTCATACTGAGGTGCATAAACAGTTATAGTTATTTTATAGATATTACGAACGAACCGACCTACTCATATGCAGCTTTCGTAGCTCGACTTGTGTTTTTCCAAATCCTCCTCTTGTACGTAACGAGTACAGTGGCGAGACAGTGAACTAGGCCGAGAACTCGGTTTTTTTTAATTATCGTTTTTTTCATTTTCGTTTTTTTAAATTATCGTTTTTTTTTTAAATTATCGTTTTTTTTTAAATTTTCGTTTTTTTAAATTATCGTTTTTTTTTATTTTCATCAACACCCTCTTGGCCTAGCATCGGTGTGCTGTCTCGCCACTGCTCGTTACGTTTGAGAGACCCATTATTACAAGACCGTGCTCTCAGCTAAGTGCTCGAACCTATAAATATTGCACTTTTTACCTTTTAAATGAACTATTTCATCTGCTCAGCTGTCTCGCCCTAGCATCAGTGTGCTGTCTCGCTATTATACTCGCTACATGTGAAATATCAATAAGTTATCAATCGAGTTAGACAAGCGTGGTCAGTAGGAGAATGGGTGACCGGTTGTAGTAAAATTTCTGGAGCTGTTTCGAAAGTCATATGAAGCATCGTCCTGGTTGTTACCGTTAGAGGCCTTGGCATTCTTCAAACGGCATAAAAACTTGGCCAATAACACCTTACGTGGTGCAGCAGCGTGGTGTAGTATGCTCCAAGCCTACTCAGTTACTAGCTCATACTAAACTTACCGAAACATACTAATTTTATAAGACGAATGTTTGTGAGGATGTAAGATGGATGTTTGTTTCTCTTTCACGCAACAACTTCTCAATGGCAGCTCTTCTCTTCTTTTCTCTTCTAAGCGAAATTTGGCACATGTATAGATTATAGTGTGGAATAGGGTTGCCAACTTTTTTTTGTATGATTTTATTTTGTAGTATTTTTTTAAAGAAGACCATAAAAAATATACTACACCTTAAAAAATATAGTACTTTATGGAGAGAATAAAAAAGTAGTTACATTTGTTTATTATTAAATATATTTTTATTAGTTTTAGTATTGCAAAATTGATATGTTGTACTGAAATATAGTATTATCGCTTACTATATATTTTTTTAACAGTATATAGTATGAAGTCTCTAAATACAGTACAATACTATATAGTATTATACAGTTGGCAACCCTAATGTGAAATAACACATAGCATACTTTTTTTACGTACCTACTATGCGGGCAAAGACGCGTCGGGACACTAGTCTGATATTAGTTTCATATCATATAGGCTTCAGTGATGAGCGTTTTTAAACATGCTTAGCTAAGAAACCAAAGCGAAGCTGGTGTCGGCAGGCAATGGAGACCTTATTTGATTGTCTGTCTGTTTATGTGTATGCAATATATAAAAAAATACTTAGCCGGTCTACAACTCACGATTTGGTGAAAAATATTTGATGAGAAATTTGAAAATAATCAAGCCATCTACAAAATACCACGCAGATCCTAGATACCTTTTAAAAGTAAATGGGTACTCACGATTTGTTCACTCTTTTAGTTATATTACAACTCAGTTGATAATTCGTAATTACGGCAGGTCTGTAGTGATGCTGAAAAATTAGTCATGATCACTTTTACAGCTGATTTGCAAAAGTTTGTGATGATGGAGGATGGGATTGTATGTTACTGTTTTACACAAAAACTACTAAACCGATCTCTATGAAATTTGACACAGAGATAGATTATAGATTGAATAAGACATAGACTATTATTAATGCACCACAAAAGTAAAACCAGCGCGTAAACTAGTATAAGTATGAAATATTTTACCTGCGATGATATAATAATAAAAAACACATATCATTCTCTAAGTGCCTTTTAATTTATTATACCATTAATAAAATGCTTTTAAGTATACCCAGATATCCTTAGAGATTTCCTGAAGACAAACATCGTGGTAGATACGAAGCGTTCAGTCATATTTGATTCGCGTTTCGAAATTTTCTGTTTACTTTTTAATGAGTTTTGACGATTCCACGACTTCGTGTGATTTGAAACCAATCAAACTTTTTCCCGTTACGCCGCAGTTTTATAAAGTAACAGGATATTGCGAAATTATATTATTAGGTTATTTTTAAAGACAATTTATATAACTTCTATTTTATCTTATTTTCAAATAAATAGAAAAAAATAAATAGATATTTCTTACCTTACCTTTGTCACCCTGAGCGAGGTAGGTTGCTATGTTCAATAATTCCCAAAATAAATCAACTTTTTTTTTATTATTTTTAAGATTAATGCCTTGATTACAAGTTTTTTTAGCTAAAATGTTGCGTTATAATGGTAATTTATAAGAAAGGGAATTGCATAACGTAGTAGAACTAAAAATAAACATCTTTAGTAGATACTACTGCTGCCATCTGTAGTGAAGATGTCGAACTAATGTAACATTTGGTTACACCAAAAACTTTCAGACGTCAGAATAAAGTTTCACTTTAGACACGTCTAGGCTACACAATGCAAAAGACTTTTCAATTTCCATTTGGAATGCAGCCGGGTATCTTGTGTCAATGACGTTAGACGGCCATTGTGCACGTCCACCGCGGTAATTGTCATCGTGACACGTGACATGTAAAGAGCTGTACCTCTGCGCCACATGTTACGTACGTAGGCTATTTGAACCGCGCTCCGATATAGACTGGGAGCACTGTACAGTGCTCGAACTAGGGAGAATTACCTTCCGTTTAACTGGCAGTATACTGCCGCAATGTTGTATGGAGATCTATGATATTATAATTTTTACGATACCTTTGCAGGAAAAGCTAGAGCTTTTGAGGTAAAATAGTCTCAGTGGTATGATTTTTAATGTTAATGATCGATTGTAATTCAATGAAAGCTGGCGTAAGCAACTGAATTGTTATTAATTTCTTTGTGTTAGTGTACGCCTACCACACATTTTTACCCTCACCAAGGATTCACTGGCAGGGAATGCCATCAGGCATTATAAACAATTGCAATAAAGGGTAAATAAATAAAATAAAAAATTAATTAACTGATGAAATTTATAACCGTGAATTCATAGGCATATATTAAATTGCTTTACAATTCAATTCATAGCCTATTAGAACGCAGACAGTATACGGCACTGCGTTCCATTTTAAACAGTATCTAATTTAAGAGGAAAGGCTTCGCAGTACACTGTAATCATATCACACCCTACATAGCTATAGTATATATCGGAACGCAACCATGATCAATTCATCTCGTCATACAATTACCTTTCGACTCGTATTCTCGAACAATAGGCGCTGAAATGAACTGCTGAAGAGATGAGGGAATGGATATTAACAGTATTACGGTCCTATATTCAAAAACGGGCATTTATGTGACAGAAGAATGTTTATTTTAGGGTAATTGGTATTTTTGGGGCTATTTGATAACGAATAATGATGTATGGAATACACAAAATTACTTATATGAATATTTTTTCATGAAAAGACCTCATTATGGCCACTTAACATCAGATGAAATCGTTGTTAAGCATTCACTTATTCTACGTAAAAAAAACGCGAAAAAAATTGTTGAATAACACGTTGAAAACTTGCTTTTCTGGGTACTACCGGTGGAGAAGTTAGTGGGCCCCATGCATCGAGAATTTTTATGCCACCCGGAGGACTGCTATCTAACGATAGAAACCGGGGCATAACGTAGACCTCGGTGCACGGAATAGCTCAAGATATTTTGCCACATGGTCACAATCCTTCCGATCGTGCCCACTTTGCTTAACTTTTCCGATGTGTTGTGATCTTCGCAAACCGTTGTGCTAATCTTACTAATATTATTAATGCAAAAGTAACTCTATCTACCGGTTCACGCCTGAACTACTGAACCTATTTTGGGAAGAGGAGTGACTAGCAAGCGGACTTAGTCTTTTTTTTATGTGATAAGCAGGCAAACGAGATGACGGGTCACCTGTTAAGTTATCACCGGCCATGGACATTAGAAATACCACAAACGCGTTGCCTGCCAGGAATCTAACATAACTCTAACAAAAATGTATATGCTGGGACCTATATCGCTATAACATACATATTATTGTGGTAGTTAATGGCAAATAACCACTATTATACCACCAACAGCATCCATTTCAATCAGCCATTGTCATGTGCCTACACTGAAAGCCTTGCGGTTACTAAAATAATGACACTCAATTAGCTTTATAAAATTAAAATGTTCCATATTTCGCAATTTTCTCTACATTACTTAATTGAATTATGTTATACAGTACACATGACGCGATTTGATATTAAATACGCTTTGTTAAATTACTTTGCTTTGATTTTTTTTAGGAAAATTCTTCGCCTTTTATCACCCGTACCGCGAAGGACTGGAATAAGTTGCGCGTGTCGGTGTTCCCGTTCGATTACAATATAATTGTATTCAAGTCAAGAGTTAATAGGCTTCTACTAAGTTAGTCAAGAGCTAACTTATTTATGGTAAAAAAAAACCCACCCCTCTTCATCCCCCAGTCAATATCTAGTGTATGAATACAAAACGTTACGCTTATATCTACGATAACAAAAATCATTCATCCCCTATAACCGTTCAAACCCTTTTTCGCGAAAACAGTAGCCTTCTTTTGTCCTCAGCTCTTATTCTTAATCTATACCAAGTTTCCAAAATTAAACGTTAAACTACAAAAGTAGGAAGACGCGGTTACGAACAGAGTTATTTTCGCTTTAAAATATTCTCAACTCACTGTAGCCCTCCGGTAGCCACGTTGGGTAGGCCTCCTCAGTAACGTATACACATGCTCAATGTCAGCTGGAAACCACAGAATCAAACTTTCAAACACAAAAGCATAATATGGCCAATTAATTTAAAACAATAGCTAAAGTTAATAAACGTAGAAGCGTTAAAGCAAGCTATAAGAACTGAGAACATCTTATAAAGTCCACAGACAAAATAACGATTATACGGAGCAGGAAGGAGCCGGCTGGCCAAGTTTTAAGCTTACCGCAATTACTTCTAGCGCCGCTTAATAACAAAACCTTCAGATGGAAATATTCAGACTACCTTAGGGTTCCTTAAACACATTCTAATCCAATTTTTTTATTCAATAAATTTGCGCTTGACTATGATACCACCTGCTGGTAAGTAGCGTAGTCTTTGATTGTAAAGCGCACTTGATAAAAGCCTATTCACTTTTGATTTGAAAACATTTTATTTTCTACTAATATCATATGCGAAAGTTTCTAAGGATGAATGTTTGTTACACCTTCATGCAAAAATTTGTGAACGGATTTTAATGAAATTTAGGACAGAGATAGATTGTAACCTTGAATAACGCATCCGCTTTTCATCAACATAATTACCACACTAAAGTACTGGACCGATTTTAATGAAACTTAGTACAGAGGTAGAATAGAAGTTGAAGAAAGCTTTTAGACAATTGTTTTTCGCGACTTGAAGCGGCTGAAAGAGGCTACTGGCCAATTAACCTTATATTTCTACTCACCAACCCACCATTTCCCTCGAACGAGAGTTCTTGGGTTCAAATCCTACGGTGTGCTTTAATATCCTATGTTTTGTGCGTCTCAGAATTTGACTATCATTTGCTGTGCGGTGAAGGAAAACATCGTGAGTAAACCTGCACTCCTGAGAGTTCTACTTAAAGTCCTCGAAGGTGTGTGACTCCACCAATACTCTTCACCAACCCTCTGATACTCCTAGTATTGTTTTTAAAATTTAAACATTGTAAACTACGGAACGCGACAGTAGGCGAACTCTCTTTGCCTTTTCGAGAATTTCCATTGCAATATGCATTCACCTGTTTAAATGAACTTGCACACGGTTGTCGTAATCCAACCGATAAAGGTTATCGTGCGTACAGCATTGTTACTGCCTTATCGTAAATACTGGCAGCTATCCGAGTTTGTTTTTAATAAACTAGCCGGCTGTATCCATTGGTAATTCGTATTTGCGTTGCTTGCTTTGGCGGCCATTTTGAATTTCGATTATAAATAACGAATTTTGTTCGTGTGCGAATATAATTAGATTTTCTTTTGATGTCATGTAATGTATCCAGGTATTTAAATGGCTACCTACATTCTTTTTGTATAAAAAACCCCAAAATCGAATTAGTACATAGTATAATATATTTTACTTTTTGTAAAAATATAATGTTATTATGAATTATGTTCTTTTGAGGGCGATGGGTATTGCATTCGATTTCCGGGGAGTTAGTTATACTTGAATGAATCTTGGGTTACGTTTTTATTTGAATTGTCCGTGCAGCTGGTGATACTGAATCCTCATTAATAGCTTCAACCTATTCAGACCCACTATTGAGCACGGGTCTCTCCTTATACTGAGGAGGCCTAGGGCATACTACCAAGCTGCTCTAATGCGAATTGATGGAATGGTTATCCAACCCGGACGGACGGAAGTTTTAATACCGCCCAAAGGCTGGTATGCTCTAAGGATTGCCATCTAACGAGAACAACCGGGACTGACAGCATTATGTACCTTCCAAAATAAAATTTTCGCCACTACCGGTCACCCATCCGTCTACCGACCGCGCCCGCTGTTGCTTAACTTCCTCGCTCGAGTACAATCGAAACAAGCCGCTTCAAGTGAACACTTCATCCTCATATCCTGAATCCTTTTAATTTCTTTTTCTTTTAAGAAAAGTAAACCATTTAATTTTAATAATTCCCTAACATTGTTTTAGTAGAAAATATTTATAGTACTCGAAATATTCCCTCACCGAGAAGCCTCCTTGATTGGGCCCCTCTAACGAGCCGGTGCTCCCTTTGTATCGAAGCCACAACCCTGCCGATTCTATCTCTTAACTATTCCTTGAAAGGATCATTGAGATGTATATTATTCTATATTAAACTCGGTTTGAAATACAAATCTTATACCGAGCTGGTGTTGTAATTGGTAAGATAAAATTTACTCACTAACAAGGGTTATGTCTTAGTACCTGGACTGAGCTGTGCTCGGCTGTACTCAGAAAATTTTGCAGAAGATGGTATTAGCTAATACATTGGTCACTAGTGAGTTAAAATCTTTCCTAGTCGTCATTTCGGTTTCGGTGTGTTACTAATCAGCGTGCGATTCGTAACTGACTATGCCGTATATAAAGGGCGGAATCACAAAAAAGACCTTTCCAATATACGTACATATATACATAAATAGTAGTTTTCATTCACAAACGAATATTTTCGGAGAAAAAAATAATATTCTACATTTTATTACACCCGGAGAAAATTGAGTCTGTCCTCGGAAATTATCACCATTGATAATAAACTATTATAAATTATAATAAACTAATTTCTACCTCGAAGCATTCATGCGGCCTGGATTTTGACTGGCCTGGGTGTGATATTAGACTAGGGTCTCGTAAGAAGTATGTATAACATTACTACTATTTAACTTAATTGACATAAACGGTGAAAGAAACAAAACAAATTGTCGTTAACTGCCTCACGCAGAGTCGTTAATATCTTTACAAATGTACTTATTAGCTACTTAAAGAACAACTCTGAGCTGAGGAATTTGCATGCGAAAAACTTAAAGTCAAAATTAAAATTTATTTATTCATTTAAGTATTGAATTATGCACTTATGAACGTCGACGATTCTTTGAATATACCATCGTTTCAGAAATGTGCTATATATATATATATATATATATATATTTATGATATACTATAGCCAAATAATTACCAAATACAAATTACTTTTTATTACAAAAATATGAT
>DWJZ01006493.1:0-12988 GCA_018249125.1 Asbolis capucinus
AAATTTAAACTATTTTTTTTAATATAATGTTTATAAGTGGCCAGTTCTAAAAACTTTCAGTTTGGCCCTCGTATGTAGCGGTGATAACCTAGAGGTTAAGAATTCGGCTTCATATTCGGAGGATCCGGGTTCGAATCCCAGGGCGCGCACTTTTGACTTTTCGGATTTATGTGCGTTTTCAGCAATTAAATATCACTCACTATAACGGTGAAGGAAAACATCGTGAGGAAACTTGCACGCTGGGGAGTTTGCAAAGGTATGTGAAGTCTGCCAACCCGCACATGGCCAGCGTGGTGGACTCTGGCCTTAACCTTCTCATTCAGAGAAGACATCCGTGCTCAATAGGTTGATATGATGATGTTATAATTTGCCTTATTAATTAAGAGTATATAAACACTTTTCATTTAATTTCTTTTCATAAATGTAAGTTTTATAACTTGATACATATAGAAAAATTGCAGTTTTTTTTTATTTTGCTATTTGTAGAAGTTGTTATTTAAGACATTTGGTTAATATGACTGGTCTGTTGGTCTAGTGGTTAGGGAACCTGAGTAAGTGTCGTGTCTGGATTCGGTCCCAACCCAGAACAAACTTTTCTGTGATGAGCAGGCCATTTTTACGGCGACGCCCTATACTTTTTTGAACAATATTTTTTGAAGAATCTTACATAATTTAAGTGATGAAAAGAAACTAGGCGACAGAAAATGGAACAGGAAATGTACTACTTTCTAAGGTATCTATAGAAATAAGCAAATATTAAAGATAAACTTACACCCAATCCAGTTGTAGTTTTTTGTCAGGCGGAGTGTTGTCTATGGGCGCGTGGTGTATTGGAGGGTAAAAGGTGCGTCGCAAACCACGAATGGTCACGCGTATTGGTTCTTCTTTCAATACTTCTAATAGCGTATAATCTGTAAAATATTGCTATTTACCGATGTAGCCATCAAATAGGTAGAGTCACAAAAATTTAAATTGTTGCCGACGCCAATTTACTTCAACTTTACCAAGGGAAATATGAAACAAGCTTGTTCTTGTAGAAGTATGGGGCTATACATATTTTTAGCTCTTTAGTTTACGGTCCTTACTAATTTTTACGTACGTCAGCTCCGTAATGTTTTTAAGCTGTTTTATAACAATAAATGTTTTTGATTATTTTTTTTAATAATTTATATATATTAAAATACACTTCATGTGAAAGTATTGTTACAAGAATCCGTGCATTTTGTGTTTTAAACTAGAATATAGAGTAACATGAATTTCTTTTGAATCAAATTAATTAAGTATTCACCTGAATTGCGAACAATCTCGCCTTCTGCAGCATAAAGTACTCTCGGTCGGCTTTTGCTGCGAGCTCGTCTTCTGCCGATGTCCTCTGATACTGGTAACGCTGCCACGGCACCTCTCGATCTTGACCTGGATAAATATTATGTTAATACACAATTACACATATTTATACCTATTATTTTTATAGTGATCTGAGGATTGGGAGAATCGTAGCCTAGAATTAATTTGATAGAAAGTAAAAAAACAAGACTGGTTTTTTATTTGGTAGTGTTGATTTTACATACAAAGATACGCTCGTTCTAAAATTTTACACAATTATTTTCATGCAAACAGATAGTAGCTGAACTTTTACAAGACACTTATTTGTTACGCTTTCACGATAAGCTGGATTCACTTTAGGCAGATAGTTAAATAGTTTAATAGTTAAATAGTTAGTTTAAAAAATAGTTTTATTTAACTATCAGCCTGATTATCGAATGAAAAACCGATTAATAGACTTTAAGAAAAATAAATTAAAATTACCTTCGAACAGGTGATTCAACCAACAATGGTGCACTGATACCAGGACTCAAAGCCGGTGCCACCATCACTGTGCCCAAATAGAACGTCTCTACATCTGCAAACTCATTCCGGAGTTGAGAGAAACTTCTCACCTGTTATCAAAAGTAAAATTATAAACTACCAAATAGTGAGATAAAAAAATGAATAAATTAAGTAGAAATTATTTGATATATTACATATGTACATATAATTGGTTGAAAATATTGATTGATATACTCGCAATTATGCGTTGGTGCTGATTAATTTTTAATAATGTATGTTGACCTGCATAATAGACTTATTTAATTTTATTGTAAAAATAATGCATTAACACTGTTCAGAAACGGGTAACCTTGTGTTTGAAAGAAAAACATTGAAAAGGCAAATAGGTGCAAAAGTCCAATAATAACATAACGTTTACATTTTTTCAACGTCTGAAATTTGGGTTGGCCTCTTGACCAATGGTGGTAGCTCTAAGGCTCCTGTATGAGGAGAAATCTATGCTCAGTAGTGGGCTATAGAGGGGTTGAAGCCTTGAAAACATTATAGTTATTTTCCTTTCGCTTTAGACGCTAGAATAATATCCATTTAGCAGTCAGGTACAAGGCGCTAAGATCTTTAAGTTATACCTAATTAGCTTTAATAATGTTACCAATCTATCGATGTATGTATATTGTACGACATTAATAATAAACAAAAAATATTACCTCTTGTCCCGTTATTGTGTACATTCTTTTTGCGCCACTCATTTTTAAAACTTGCCCCAAATCTTCTAAAACTTCTTCAAAAGGTTGAGTTGTTCTCAGGTTAAGCAAAACACGGCACTGAAAAATTTTTTGCAATTAAAACGTGAAGTGTAATTTAAGATTTGCAAAGTAGGAAGCAGATTTATCTAAACTATGGATGGTTATAGGAGTTGCAACAAGTACAAATTAATAAGCATTTTTTCTATTTAAAAATAATTACTGTTTATTGTTATGTTAGCATGAGCCACGGCTTTTATTCTCTGTTCTCTATCTCCTATAACTAATAACCTCATATTTGTATATTATAAAAATGTGCCATGACTAAAATTTTTGCGTCTGGCATTGGCATATTTCATCTTAATTACTTATTTACTTTACACTAATAAAAATTATGCAATCTTTTAGCCAAATTGTATATTAGAGGGTTATTAAGTTAGGTAAAATTACACGCACGCGAGATTCCTATAACTTACTCTAAGCTACGGCCGCAAATCACCAATTGAATCGCCGGTACTGGTGTTTAAATTCCAAGGTTTTTACACTGAGACCGCCCCGTTAAACCTCCACGTAACGATACATTCGAAATTACAATGAAATCTTAGGTCACTTACAGTCGATCCGTGATAAAGAACATTTTCAGGCACTAAATCGACATACCTGCCACCTTAATTCATTTTTAATTACGTTTCTTACCGCTTATTGAAATTCTGAGGGAAATTTACCTGAATATATTTTGTACGTGGCATGTTCTTTGTTTAGGTACTAATTTGTACAATGATATTTTATTATACAATAAAGGATACACAAGTAAACAAATAGTAACTCAACGATACCTACATCACAAATAACATCAACATATGATCCGAGAACAAACATTTATCTCACACATAAATACCGGTCGAGAAGCCGAGAATCCTTCGTCGTTAATAATACTAGGCGAACTTTGGAGGTAGAAACAAAACGATTACGACACGACACGATCATCATAACCCGTTGCGCCATCTTTTATCAAGTAGCAAACAACTTTTACCTGTATTGAATGATCCATGTTGTTAATGATTCGGATGACACGGCCGCTGGTGGGCTTGCCGCCGCCAGGGGGTGGGGCGTCGGACTCCGCTACCGACTGCTTCCGTGTGCCGGCGCGCGACCACCCGCTACCACCAGTCGCCACTGTACCACCACCGTACCACATGCCGTTCTTCTTTCCGTAGCTCGCCGCCTGTGGTTTGATAATTCCTTAATATTTTTCAAGCACACATATCTAGCTCCTTATATTATAAGTAGTACTAGTATATTATAGAATGAAAATCGTGTGAAGTGTAGCCCCGAGAAGCTATATGTAACTGTCAGTAGAAAAGTCATCTTCTCAGATCTTTTTCCAAGTCTACACTGTAGAGTTTTGTTAATGCGATGCTACATTTCGATATACGAAAATTATTCATAAACATCCGAATAAATAAATTTTGAACTTAGAATTTCAAAGTTGTTGTAGGAATAGTTTACAAGCAGTCAAGCCATATGATGCAAGTGTTGATCGTCGCCTGTGTGAGAGAGACAGATAGATATACCATGACGCGCCTATGTTATGGTTTCTGGCGTATGCCAGAGATGCCAGTGATCACCAATGTGTTATAACACCTATAGGCCAAAAAAGAATACTAGTTCTCTATCCCTCAGTTCGAACACTCGTTAGGTGGTGCTACCAAGAGGGTGGTAGTTATCCGGGCTTCGCATAGAAAGTTGGTTGGTACAACTTGTTCTTTGTAAGATTGTAAAGTAATGTAAAAGTTCGTTAAGTTATAATTTTCAGGGCATATGTAAAGAATGATGTCGATTTTATATTGATATTTTGATATGGTAAATAATTCTTCATTTTGTTCATAGCAAGATTTAATTACATTTTATTACTTAATTAATCATTAGGTCATATTAACCAAATTTCTTAAATGTTTATTTTATCTTAAAACTATTTACAATACCTAATTCTAGCCTAACTAGGGCCTAATCCCTTTATAATGGTAGGTACGTATGTCGATTTCCACAACTTGTTTCTTCAAACAAAAATTTGGATAGTACAGTGCGAAAGTGGCCTTAAATTGACAAGTACGCCCTTGACACGAATTCGCCAGTTTGATGTTTGTGCAAACGAACGGCGGAACTTCCTCAAGAACACGTGTATTTGGACAAAGGTGGACTATCTAAGATTTTATCTATCTAAACCAAGATTTATCAATAACGAAATATTGTGTAGCAATCTGGGAAAACACTAATACTTATTAAATAATTACTTTTATTAGTTATTAAATAATTGTAAATTAATTAAAGATATTATAAATACACAATAATATATTTTTTATTAAGGGTAGTACGGTATTTTTATCCTGACATAATATTCTTCTTAAGTATCTTAGTAAAAATTGCCATGAACACATAAAGTAAAAATAATATTAAATAAAGGAAATATCTTAAAATAACAACTTTCCTGTTATAACAATTAAATAATCCTTAAAAAAATAAAATATTCTAGAACTAGTCAATTTAATCGTTAAGCTTAACAACTTTGAAAATTACACCAATCCGAAAACAGAATATTAATTTAAATTAATTTTATAACAAAATATAAATATTCACCTAGAACCTTCGACCCCCGTTTCGTAGGCAGGGGCACTAGCAACTTGTCTATAGAGTCGTTCAGAAAAACTTTACGTAAGCTCTCACAATAATTCATACAGATACACTGAGCGTGTAGATTGTACCGATCGAGTATGCGTTACTCGTACTAGTTTTTCAAGTATTCCATTAAACGGCGTTTATTCAAGAATTTTATGGCTAGCATTAATATTTTCCTCCACTCGATTGAAGTGTATTTTTTGTGATTCCTTATGAATACCACAATTTTACTGCTTTAACCCAGATTGTGACGACCTGATTCTCACAGTGGCATGTTGCCGGTTCGAAGGAATAGTGTAGTTTCTGCCAGCTATATAATTATACTTTTAAATGCAAAACAGTATTTCTTTACGTGGATATTTACTGTGCGTTTCATTACTTTCTTTCATCAGTTAAAAGTCGTGAAGTGTCAAAAAAACTGAAGTTTATGTTACTTTCAAATTCAAAGTTGAAGGTAAATTACTAACTTTTGATTACTTATAATTTGAGATGCAAATTACGAAGAAAGTACATTTGATTGGATAAGTTCAACTTCTAAGTTGGATGTCTAAATTAGGAATCCATTTGCATTCCTGTCTAATAATTTGTTACAACACTAGTAAATAAAAGCATTCCTTTAGTATAAACTCACCATGACACTTATTCTTAAATCTTCGGCGCTTTTTGCATAATATCGGATCCTTAATCGCGGTATTTTGACTCCCGACCGTTGAGCCGAACGTTTGAGTGACCACTGGCAGTTGTAAACAACGGTCACTGTTACCTTCAAATTAATCTCAAGTCCTTGGCCGTTGACTGTGGTGGAGGACGCCTTCGTACAGCTATTAGAATTCGTTCTCAATCACTATAACCTTGGCTCTTCTGTGTCGATTATAGTAACGTTCACTTAGGTACCTTTTTAGGTACCTCTTACTTAGGTACGTCTAAGGTGCTTGCCTGAACACAGTTCGCGAGCAATTCGTTGAAGCCCCACGTGTAAGCGAGGAAGGAATATACCGTATGTCGCGAGCGAGGTCACCTTACAAATTGCTGCATAGCCAGCGGACTGCGGTGTTTTGTGAGACCAATACAACTTGAAAACTAAGACACTGGTTCTTTCTATGAAATGACTATATTCGATTTTAGTCAAATGTTGTATAGAAAAGTCGAAAGGCCGGTATAAAATGAGGTCTTTGACGAGCAGACGCTATTAAACTCGTAAATACGGTTAATGAAAGTTGGCGACTATGCACAGGCCACGCTGGTGGAGTGCGGATTGGTGGACTTCACTTCGAGAAGTTTATGGGGAACTCTGTTTTCCTTCACCGTAGCAAGCGATAATCAACTTCTGATACACATATAACTTTAAAATTTGGAGGTGCGTGCAGCGATCTGATTCGAGAGACAAACATTCACATCACTAGGCTATCATAGCTTATACAGGATGTTTGACAACAAGTGTAAAAGTTTTAAAGGAGTGAATGTTTAGTTTATATCCTATTAATTAATCTATTAAATACCCTATCCAAAAGTCAATGGTTACACAGATGTAAAAGACTTAGTTTTTTTAAACACTCATTTATGAAGAAAAATAGTTTCTTACTAAAAAATATTTTTCTTTTTACGATATTTTAATACTTTGTTTATTCTTAAAAAACCGCTAAATGTAAATAAATAATTAAAATAAAATTATTCTTATATAGTAGTATTATTCGTGAACACGTCATAACGCCACGTCACGTCGTCACGAATAAATAAATACTTATAATCACACATGAACATCATACACTGCGATACATTAACCCAGTTGCAAAAACAACACAGCACTGCCGTATCTCAAGTTTCAATAAGAACCCGGCACACGCACATTAATTGAATATTTATGAGAAAACACAACATTTTTTAATTTAGAACTACACGCAATATAATAAAGCTTTTTGTAATTACTCAAAAGTTCTATCATTTATTTTTTTGTTTTAGTATAAATCATTTTCAAAATTTTCGTTGACACGTAACTCGACAATTAGATATGTTTTTCGTGTTTGTAGCCTAAATGATAATTTAATTTTGCGTGTAGGAATATTCAAAGGATCGTTACTTGGAATATTTATTCTGTGTCGGTATATACATATTATAGAGGAAACCTCTTTTTGTGTTCAAGTTATGTGTATGGCGCAGGTATATTTTAAGATTAAAACGAGTTCGACAGTACGTGTGAATAATTACATACATAAAAAGGCGGGAAAACAAAATAGTATGAAGTAAAATAAATGAGTGCGCTATGATTTGAATATTAAACATACACTACATACGTATTGTGCCAGTGTATAGAATTATCCTAACTTTCTTTTAGTTTGAATTTCGAATAATATGTTTTAGAAAACTACTCGAGTTTTTCTTGTCGCTATAGCTAATAATTCAAATTAGTAATGATAAAATTTTCTCTGATCATAAATACAAGTTTAGTTATTGTTAATATCTTATTTTGGCCAATTATTTAATCAGATGTGGAAAGTAAAAGATTTTTAAACTCGAAACTTTTCAATACACCACAAATTATATAATGTTTTAATTTACGTTTCTTGAACTTTTGACATAAGTGAAAAAAAAGTAAAAGTGAGATGAAGTCTAGTTTATTTACTTACAGGGGGCTCGGGCGTGTAGACTGGAAGTGATATGACGGTGAAGGGCGACTCTTCGTCGCTGTCCAGCATGAAGCTGTCAGCTGGCGAGAGCCAACGGCTCCGGACCGGGCGCCACACCTTTAGGTCTTCTTCTAACTGCCTTCCAAATTTAACCTTCCTTTGTTGATGGGATGGGTCTTATTCACACTGCCTTCCAAACTCAGCTTTAGTAGATGAGTTAGATCTTTTCACAATGTATTCCAATCACTGCCTCCGTTTGATGATAAGACACCAAGGGCCGTTCTGCTATTATTTTTTTTACTTTTTTATTATTTATTTATTTGCTTTTATTTAACTCGCAAACGTGTTGTTTGTTGGATTGTTTGGATCTAATCTTGTTGCGAGCTTAATTAGAACCTTCTCTATTCTACAGAGTTGAAATATTTACTGCTTCAGTTCAGATGATAATGTATTTCATGATAAGTAGGTGCTATAATTATTAAGTTACTGGAAAGTTTAAAGGTGATAAGCACACTAATTATATTTGTCACTAACTCCAATTTCTCATAAGTCAACGGTCTACATTTAACTCTATTAACGATATAATACGGACTAAATGGAAGGAATTAGACTCGAGTGCTTTATACAAGGAATCTCCTCAATGGCCAATTTACAGTTGATTTAAGTATATTTCATCGCATTTATCGGGACGACCCATAACGCTTGCTGTTTTACTCAAATTTGAAGTAGAAAAATCTTTTAGTATGGCTCTACCAATGTTATTGCTGTTTATTTATTAGTTAATTTCGTTTTAAATTTATTGTTTAGGTGTATTCATTGACCGTTCTTTACATTTGGTTGAACAATAAATCCAAACATAATGAAAGAAAACCGTAAATATTTAAAAACAAGAATGGTGTTTTAACAAATACGCTTCGAAATATCTTTTATTTCAATTACATATTAGATTGTGGTTAAGATTATTACTATTATTAGATAATTTATTTGATAATTAAATAAATTATATTATATAGATAATAGATAAATTATATAGATAATAGATAAATTATAATATATAAATATATATAATAATAGATAAATTATTAGATAATTTATTTAGATAATTTATTTTATTGCTAAATCAATTTTAGTTAATTTTAAATCCGAATGATCGCGTTGAGACTAATAAAATAAAAAAATAACAATGAGTGTAAAAATATGTATTTTTACAAAAGTGCTCTGTTACGTTATATAAATTCCTAATTGGCGACATTTTTGAAAAATGTTTCTTACCTAAACTTGTGATATTGAAGACCTCTTATACCGAACGACAACAGATTCAAACTAAATTAAAAAAGTGAAGAGCTTACGTGACTTTTTAAATTTTAAAATGTCATTGGCGTTCACCACCTCCAGTCAAGTTCAAGTACCTGGGACTAATAACTGCAATTTTATTCTTCATACCGTGCAGTCACTGTTTCTGATATCTATTTATCATACAAGGGTGGTCGAAAGACATTAGCATAAACTTTCCGTAAGACACTAATGTTTTGAAACCTGAAAATTATGGGATTCGCCTCGCTTTCAATGTCTTCGGCCTTGCACTATAGTTTCGTGGCTTCGTGCTATGATGATTTATTACTAGATGCAAATATAACTTTGATTTTGATGTATGATTTTTCAGTTGATATGAAAAGTTTTATAAGAATATAATGAAAGCTGATTATTATTAAAGTTTCATTATTAGGTGCCATTATTATACTTGTTGTATTCAGATAATTGTACTATTTACTAGGGTGTCCCGTCGTAAGGGAAAAAAATCTTTTATGTGGTTAGTGAGTCTGACTGATACATCGAAGATCGTGAGTTCGATTCCCACCCAGACCAAACTTTTCTGTGATGAGCAGGAATGTTTGTTCTGTGTGTCTGGGTGTAAAAATATACATGTAGGTTTAAATTTTAAAAGATACATATGTGTATGTTTAACAGTTGTCTGATCACCATAGTACAAGCTGACGCTTAGCTTGGGATCAGAAGGCCGTGTGTGAGTTGTCCAAAGACATTTATTTATAATTTGATTTCGATAACGCAAAATATTCTTCTTTCCACAGAAATGAAACATCAAGATAATGAAATAATTTCCAAAGGCTTTTACGAGGTTAAATAGTAAGTATTTACCAAGCGAAAAAATACCACATTTTAAGTCACCAGTAAAATATTATTACATGCAAATCGATTAGACGTGCTTATATAATACCTAAATATAATAAAATTAATAATACATAAATAGAATATAATAAATAATTTACTTCAGAAACCCTATTAAGAATATCAAAATATAGCCATCAAAACTACAGTATTTCAAAGGCTGGTGCAGCTATGACAGTTTAATTATTCTGTTAATTTAGAATCAATCACGCAAGTCGCAAAATCTTGCGTTATATAATTTAAAAAATATATATTTCGGGACACTTTCTTGTTTATATTATAAGGATTTTAAATAACAATAATAATTATAGCATTTTATTACCTAAAGATAATTAAATTTAATGTACACAGGCCGAATTAAAAATATTTACTTTTGTGACGTGTAGTAACGCGGAGTCAGCAATTATTTTAATCCTTAAGAATAAAAATTATAAAAAAAATTAAGAACTGAGATGAGGTATAACCTTATAGTAGAACATCTGTAGAACAGGATTTTATTTTAATAATGAAATATAATACTTTTTTATAATACAAGAAACCTGATTCATTATCAGTAAATTAGAATTAAATCAGTAATAAATGAATATATAAAATTTATGATTTACTTAAATAACTAGGAAAGTGTGCTTCGGTACAAACACGTTACAACTTTTATTATAAAATAAAATATACCTTTATACGTATTTTCAACATAAAAAGTAACGTTGCCACGCAACATATTTTCTAAGCACAAAAACTATACTCATAATTTTAAATAGATGAAAAAAATAATATGTGCAAATTGCTTAGTAAACGTGTAACGGAGCGTTACTTTTCTTTACTTTAACGTGTCAACGAAGCCGATCAAATCTTTGACACGCGACAACTATGTGATACTGGGGTTTGTCACGTAACCGACAGTTACCTAACTAGCCTTATACCTATTCTTATTATAAACAAACTTGAAATATATTTTTTATCAAAACATCTATCATTTGGTATGATTGTAGCAGCTACGCCGTAGCTTAAACTTGAGTTCGTTTTTCGAATAGGTTTTCTTTTTTCGAATATAACTGAATGATTTTTTTTAATGTTGCCAATTACATTTATTGTTGTTTTATTATTGTTGAATTCAGGATGATTTTCTTGAAAGGTTGTTTTGTTTAGAGTTTTTTGACTTTTGAGTTTGAACATTAAGCCAAGTATTAGATATGTATGTTTGAACTGGATGAACGTGGAGCAACGTGGCAGAGTATCTCAACTTCGGCTATCACAATTATCATAAATAAGAATGTTCGGAAAAAAATAGGCTATGTTATTTACTATTTAAAAACTTAAACGAACTTCAATTTCACTTCACAAACTTCAAATAGAGAAGGTAACTATAAAAGCACTGGTTACACTAAGAATTCTATAAAATTACCCACGAATTTGTATTAATCATCGAATCACGTCACCAAATCGAATTTCAAGATAATCGAATCACATACGTCGTTATTCCTAGGCGTCATATAGGGCACTAGACCCACAACAGCTGATAAGTCCGCACCAGCAAAACAATACTATTCGCAAAGAAGAAGATCGTAACTACATTTAATACACAATCTAAAAACACCTCTAACACCGCGGCGGAAGGTACAGGGAGTCTTGGAGAAATCCGCGTAGCACGATTACATGTTGCCGACTATTCGGATTTGAATAAAATGGACGGGGCAGGGCTTGCTGGCCCAAGGTCAATCTCTGTAAGTCCACGCAACCAGGTTGCCAGCCACTTTGCTACCTGATACGAATCGTTGCTAAGACGTACAGGGCGCAATAATTACACATTTATGACAATTATTACAGCTTAAGCCAATGTGGTCACGATATCCCAACACGCGAGCCGTCAGCTAATTCGGGATTACGCATTTAGAAGAAATTAGGAATATGAGGGTAAGGTTACCCCAGAACATGCAGGGACCTTGAGCTAGTTACCCGTTTTCATTTGGCAACACTTTCAATGCGGTATGAATGACAACCGGCAGCTTAGATTACGATATCGGAGTTGATTTTACTGAATTAAATACATACTCTTCTAAAATAATTTTCACCAACGCAGATTAATACATTAATACATATATATACATAAGATTAGATAGAAAACATAACTGTGTAATTTAAAATATCTGCCAAATAACTTTGAAGGCATACAAACGTTATTGGTAGTTTGGAGCCGCACCGCAATCTAGTTTAAAACATTGTAACTAAATCACAATAAACACTCAACTAAATTAATAACCAGATATTATTCTATAAATAAAAGTATATGCAGTCACTCCACAATAGGATTCCCTATGTCAGGGTAGGCTCAAAAGCTAAATAACAAGTACTCATGAGTATGTTCCACTCAGCTGTCTCTATCGGGTATCTTGCTTCAGAGTAATGAAAATACAATCAAGGCTAAATTTTTGTCAAATTATTTTTCAAACATTTGTCAAATACTGTTTCTATCACACGCCAAATAACGCCATGGTGGTAGGAGATTATCAGCGCTAGAAGCCATCCTTCTCTGTTAAATGATTTATATGTACATAGATGTTTCTTTCGTTGTGCTTGTGGATATTTCTCCTCTTTTTTCTGTCCAATCTCTTAGTAATCTTCCTTTCCTTTCTTCTGGCATTGGTCTTGGAGCAGTATGTTATGCCTGCGATCTTTAGGTCATTAATGAATCCGTTTGCTTCATCAAAGACATCGCCGCCGCAGTAGGGAAGATAGAATCCTTCTTTCTAATTTAGCGGCGGATATCACTGGCCACCAATTGACTCGTACTCGTAAAAAAAGGTTTTATTAAATAACATGTACAAAACGAATAATAAATAATAAATAAATATCTTTGGACAACTCACACACGGCCATCTGACGCCAAACTAAGCGTTAGCTTGTGCTATGGTGATCAGATAACTGATAAACATACAT
>DWJZ01006494.1:0-12986 GCA_018249125.1 Asbolis capucinus
ACCAGGTAAATAAATATATTTACATAACCGATAAGCAGACCCACTCTCTCCTCATACTGAAGTGGCGTGGTGGAGTATGTTCTACCTGCTGCTCCAATGCAGATGAGAGGGGTTTGTGGCCAGTGTCGGAAGTTTCCATGCCTACACCATGTGGCTTAACAATTGCTATCTATCTATAACAACAGGGATCGACGGCTAAGCGTGCTTTCGAAAGCATGGAGCGCTCATAAAATGTTCGCTACTCGGACATCCGACCGCGCTCGGTATTGCTAAACTTTTTTGATCGCTTACAATCGAAACTAGTCTCCGGGCTATAAACGTAAATCATTTACTGGCCCTTAAGAACTAGTTGGAATTGTAGTCAAACACAAATTTATATCAACATAATGAGATTTATGAATCAATTGACAGGCTGGTTGGTGTAGTGGTTAGTAAACCTCTCTGCTACACCGAAGGTCATGGGTTCGATTACCATTAGTTGTCTGATCACCATAGTACAAGCCAGTGCTTAGTTTGGGGTCAGATGGCCGTTTTTGAGTTGTTCAATGATATTTAGTTATTTATTTAATTTTGATTTAACACTGGTTTTTCGTTTCAGTTTCAGGATGACGATGGTCCGCCGCCCACAAAATTCAATCGAAAGCTTCTTAATGACTTTGAATATGAAAGCGAGGATGAGGCTCCCAGCTCAGAGCCCCAACAGCAGCAAACCTCCACGCACAACACTCACTCGAGTCACCAATCTCATCAGAGTCACCAATCTCATCACAGTCACCAATCTCATCAGAGTCACCAATCTCATCAGAGTCATCAATCTCATCAGAGTCACTCACATCACAGTCACTCCCATCAGATGCAAACCCAGCAGACACTTCAGTCGCATCAGACCAATAACTTAGCAGAGGCACTTGGCAGGTGAAGATATTATTTATGTTTTTGTACTATTCTTTTTAATTGGTATACGCGGTTGCCATCGTAAGGAGTGGTTCAGAACTTTTCCATTCTCCTGAGAACAAAATGTGGTGTTAGTGATCTGTACGTTCCGAAGATGAAATGCGCCTGACGTCTTAAACGTTATCGACACTTCATTTAACCTAACCTATATCTGTACAAATAATAAAACTAACAGGGTCAATTCTGTACATCACATATTTTTTAACATTTTCATGCAGGGAGGCTGTGTTATCGATATATGGACAAAACCAATTTTTTTTGGATTTATTGATTCTGTCTGTTTGAACTTCACGCAAAAACCACTGGACAGAATTTGATGAAACTTGGTATAATCGAACTTTAAAAACCCGAGAATGGTTATAGGATAGATTTTATCCCATGAAATGGCTTTGTTTCCGCAGGATAACAGGTTAAAATTAGTATGGCAACTCCGAAACCAATGGACCAATTAAGATTAAATTTTACAGGTTATAAAAGGACAATGGGGATACTTTTTATACCAGAAAACAGTTTTTTTCTGAGGCATAATAGGTTAAACTTAGTATGTCAACTCTTAAACCATTGGACAACTCTTCTTCCGAAGTGAAACGAGGGCAATTTTTAGTATTTACTATATACCTGTATGATATTTAAAACAATCAAAATGTACTAAAGCGGGAATTAAACATTACATTCAAATGTAATGTAATGTAATTTCTTTTCTTTTCAGTTTATTAACAATCCCGGAGATAATGAGGCAACTCATGTCTGGAATGCAAATACCTGTAAGTACCACATTTATAATATATTTTCTTGATGGCTAGCAAATAAATTGAATGCAAATTATATATACTATTATAAATGCAAAAGTAACTTTGTCTGTCTGTTGCACATTGACACTTAAATCACTGAAATAATTGTATTGAAAAATGGGACAAAGATAGACTAGAACTTCAAAAAAACTTAATGCGCAAAAAGGCATGAAAGGATCGAAATACGGAATGAAAATACATATATTCAAATTCTTCAAGGATCTTCTTCAAGGATCCTAACTTCATATTTATGCACATGATAAGAAACAATATATGTATGTGTACAAGTGTTTTTGTAATTTTGAACAGTGTGGGAATGAAAATTCCTATGCGGAAGCAGTCACGGGCAAAAGCTTGTATTTAATTGTCATAATGTTGGCTGTTTACCTCTCTCTCTCTCTCTCTCTCTCTTATAGAAGCAGTTGTTTAGATATTAAGTCACCGTGAATGACGGGCTAGATGAATGGCCTTGTTCTAAGTAGAATATAGGTTTGTGTTACGTAACTTCGTATTGTATCAGTTTGTTTTATATTAATTATTAGATATCTATTAGTCTGTAATATTTTTATATAGTATAATTTTTTTTCTATGGGCCTCGGTTGCTCGAAATAAATAAAAAATAACTGCATGTTAATTATTAAACTATTTTTTTTTCAGAATTTAATGCCAATAATGAATGATATGCAAATGCAACAAAATCAAAATTTGCCTTTTCTGGTGAGTGTCCAAACGTGTTTTTCTGTTGTACAATCACTTTTTGAAAATGATAATCTTGTATGTGAACTCTATTCATGTCAATATTTCAAGATAGTCCAAAATGGAAAGTTTCACTTAATTAACAATTGGCATAAATGTTGGTAAAGTTAATAAAAAAAAATTAATGTACCTATGTACCCATTATGATCTCAAATAATAATGATAATGTGTCATACATTGTTTATTGCTTTTTTAATTTCCAAACTTTGCGTACAACATTCAGTATGTAAAACTGTTACTAAACATTCTGACAGTAGTTGTTGGTGATTTAGCAGCAAGTATGTAGAAATTAAAAAAGAAAGTGGAAGTGTATAATAGTTGGAAATTGCTAGTCAACCATGTATAATCAAAAAATTGTTCCCATTACAGAACTCCCAACCAGACCAACAGAAGAGTAATGAGCCCAAGGACGATGTAGCCAATGAATCTGACATAGAGTTTGTGGATGCCGGACCACAGGTCATAGAAATACCAGATGCTAATGACTCCAGGTAAATGATTATAATTTTTATCCTGAATGAAGCCACGAAATATAATGGTGTATACTTTCAAGTAATAATTGTGATGACAGTAATTATATATAAGTAAACGTATGTAGTTAGCAAATAAGTTTTTTTTTTTTTTATGAAACGGTAATTATGTTGAATTTAGTAAAAGATATATAAAAAAAATTAATGATAACTTACTTAGTTTACTAAACATTTAGCTACCAATCTTACATTACTTACATACATCTTACATTACATATATACATACAATTCTCTATTTTAATTATAATTAGAAGATAAATGCCAACTAGTTGTAAACAAAAAAATGTCAGCAGTTGTATGAAACATCTTAATTATTTTATACAGTTATAACTATACAACTTAAAAGGAAAGTTTAGCAAATATATGTGGCAAATTATATTAAAATAGCTGTTCTGACCACTGAAACTGTTTCACATCAAAACTAATATGGTTTGTTAACATTTTAATGCAAATGGGTACTCACAATATGTTGTACCGATATTTCGACTTCGTTTGCATTAAAATGTTTAGTATCCGCGACGATATTAGTCTGTAAAAAAACATATAATATTGTTTGTTGTCTTTCAGGAGTCCATCGCCGAAGTCCCGGCGGCACCGCTCGCGGTCCAAGTCCCCCAAGCGACGCCGCCGCTCGCGCTCCCGCTCACGTTCTCCGCGCCGGCGCCGGGACCGGGACCGGGACCGGGACAGGTATTGGCTTACACCATACTTATCCTATATAATGCGAAATTAACCACAGAACCGATTTCGATGAAAATTGGTACTCAGTACTTTTATTATCAAAAAAGATTTGAAGGGGGATGAAATAGAGCATGATAAAGTGTATGGAAGATAGTAATTTTTGAATATATAACCATGAAACTTTGTATTGATTTGAAAAAATACAGAGATGGAAACTGTAGAACACGCGTATGTAGTGGCGGAAAAAACTAGTAAGTAAACTTAGAAAATAAAAGGGATTGTTTCCTGATGATTGGTTTCATGTTTTAATTAATTTCCTTTTAATGTTTCTACATTTCAGAGATAGAGATAGAGGAGACAGAAACAAAGACTATAAGGAGAGAGAAGCGGAAAAGGAGAAACAGAGAGAACGGGAGAAGAAGGGGTTGCCTCCCATCAAGAAGGAAAACTTGAGTGGTATGATGTGTTATAATTTAATTAAGGAATTAATTCACAATTTTATTTATTTGATTGTCTGAGAATAATTACTAGAAATTATTTAATTACTCTGTTCATTGTATCCTATTTGATATCCTGCTTATTAAACGATCGTTAGTGAAATTTAAAAACTATTTGTAACTAATCGCTTCGTTTCAAAAGAACTCGTTACCATTATCGTTATAAATAGTTATTGTGACAAACTGTAATAGTTAGATAAGGTATCACGGATTTATTTGTAGACATTGATGTCCTCTGTAAAACTGTAGTTATCTTTATTTTTAATAATTTCGGCAGCGGACGTAATATAAGAATATTTTTGGTATTTTTTTCACACGTTGTGGGTTACATTATCGAAGTTTTCTTGTGGACACTACGTTTTCGAAAATAACGCTTATGTTCATCATGGTTAATGTAGTTTGGGACACACAAACAAGCAAACAAATCTTCCCTCTTTATAATATTGGCATACATGTAAGTAATTACTTACATTTACAACATCAATACTGAATTGAAATAATAATTACATATATTATTATCAGTCTGCAGCACAACGCTATGGGTGGGCCACTTGTCCAAGCTGGCGCGAGAGGAGGAACTATCAGACTTGTTCGGTGCCGTGGGCGGGGTACTCTCGATAGACGTGGTGGCGCCTCGGGGATGCGCTTTCGTCGTTATGGAGAGGCGTCGTGACGCCGCTAAAGCGCTCGCCAAGCTGAACAAACATAAGTTACACTCTAAGGAAATAACGGTCAGTATTGTGAGATTTGTTTGACAATAATGATAAATGTTTTGCGAATAATTTAAATTAAATGCTTATACATTGGTTCCTTAGCACTAGGACTCCCCGTGCCTGTGGCACATGCAGCATATTTTACACATACCATTAGCATCTGTGACACCCGAATACAAACTTCCTATTTGACTAACCAACTATGACCTGATACCATCAGATGGTTCATCTCAAAATCAAGCTCCCAACAAAACTAAAAGGATAATTTGTTTAAGATTAGAAGTCATGCTCCCTGTTCAGGGGGCTCAACAAACGGCTAGTCTTATCATATTAATATTATAAATGCGAAAGTTTATGGGGATGGATTTTTTTTGTATTTCACACAACAATAACTCAATGAATACGGCATGTAGATATATTATAGTCTGGAATAACACAAAGGCTTTTTATCAACATACGGAGCGAGCGGAGTCGAGGCAGATAACTACTCTGAAAATACATTTAAAATTGGTCAGGTGGCGTGGGCGGCGGGCAAGGGGGTGAAGGGGCGCGAGTGGAAAGACTATTGGGAAGCGGAGCTGGGCGTGGCGTACCTGCCGTGGTCGGCGCTGCACGCGCGCTGGCTCATGGGCGCGCTCTCGCTCGATGCGCTGGAGGAGGGCGGCGCTGTCGACGAGGAGACGCTGCCACCCTGGCTGCCGCCTAGGGTAACAACACCTTAAATATTATAATATAATTAAAAAAAAAAATTAAATAAAAGGCACATTTATTGTATTTACATGTGTAATATGTATGTATATGTGTGTAAACATATAATATGTAGTTTGGGGTCAAGAAATAATAGTGGTGAATTGTTTCTATTCAAATCGTGCCCTGAATGTGGACAGAATTTAGGAAGAATATGCTCCCACCCAAAATCTTTTTCTAGACAGACATAATTGGAACATATGAATTAAGCCCTTTACATTTTGTTGCACGTGACCGACTAAACACACACACACAAAAAAAAACCCTAAAAGAATCCTCCATAAAATAAAATATACATATGAAGTTCTATAAACCATTAGGTACATTATTTCAACTCCCAACCAAAAAAACGAAGTAAATTATCGAATAAAATTATTCAATTTTAAGCTTAACACTTAAGTTTATAGAAATAAACTGAAATAAATTGCAATTTATTCAACTGTTACTAATAACATAATATTATTTATATATTAAGTTTATATATCTGTTGTTGGAGCCATCCTAGTAAGCAAAATATAGAATAAGTTTCATGATAATCAAACTATTTGATACACCGACCGGCATCTAGCGAACTATGAGGTACTAATATCCCGATGTATAATTTTTTATTGGAGCCTGTCATTGCTCTTGAATAGTTCATCCATCATTTACTTTGTTTACTTGCTTAATGCAACCTGAAATTATCTTTAAATGATCTAAATTTTATATGGACATACTTCCGACGTAGAATCAATATACATTGTAATAAACAGATAATGCCGAAAGTGGTGGAAGGTATGCCGGGCATGATGCCGGGTATGACGGGCGTTCCCGGCGTCCCTGGGGTTCCTGGTGTTCCTGGCGTGCCGGGTGTCCCCGGCGTGGCCGGGGTCCCCGGGGCTGGCGCGGGCATGATGTCGCTGCCGCCCGCGCCGCCGCCGGTCAGCCTGGCGCTATCCGTGCCCCGCATGCCGCCGCCGGGGTCAGTCTGCTGTCTAACTTTTGCTTTTGTAATTAGTGTTGGCATTGTTTTCAAAGTATGTCCCGAGGAGTTTCTTTTGCCGTTTGTTCTCTTTATTATGGCACCTTTCCGAAACGGTGGTAGATTCCAAAAAATGACATTCATAAGCATATTGAAAATACTAGAAAATAGTTAATAATTAAATAATGTAGAGGTTGTTGAATTATGAAATAATCTGTCTTAATGTAATTTTTTGTGTAGTATAACACCAGGAATCCCTCCGGGAATGACGCCAGGAATGCCGCCCGGGATCAGGCCGCCCAGTATACCTACGGGAGTTCCAGGTAACTAATTGTTGTCAATAGTCTGAATTATGGTATTAAAAGAGTCTTTTGGTGTTTAATTACTACTGATTGTCGTGTTTGTGTCGTAGGTCTCCAGCGCGACGCGTCTCTGCCGCCCACGGGCCCACTGCTGGGCTTTCCGCCTGGTCTGCCGCCGCAATCATTAGCTCAGCCAGGTACCTATAAAAATAATATTGAATCTGTAATTGTTGACAAGTAATTGGTTGGACCTTGTACACTTTGCTTTGATCTAAGATTAAAATCCATGTCCACATGTATTCAATAGAACCTTTACAATGTCATAGAGTGCCATCACATTGTTAACAGGTGAAGGACGATAATTTGACAGATTTAACGGTATTTCCTAAATTATGAGAAGATAAAATTTCTATAATATGAGATGATAAATTTCCTAAATGATGAAATAAGATGATGCTTTTGTTATAGATATGAACTATGTGGGAATTAGAACAACTTACAATACTTAGGTCATATACAATTTTAATAACCATTTTAGGTGTATTCTTGTAAGTTCAACTGAGTATGGTTATATTCGGAGACCAATTTGGTCATGTCCATCTATGTAGAGTTTTATAATACTTTTGTTTACCACGATATTTAAAATTTGTATGATGTTAGTTATTTATTTCATGTTACGAAATATTGGAATATCGTTACAAATAGTCTTATTTAAAAAAAATTTGGTACCTACCAATGTTATGCCTTGATAATCAAACATTCTTGATATTTGATTATATTTTTCAATAAATTTATTTCAGTATATAGATACGATAATAAACTATTAACTTTAAAGATGAATACATTAATGCACACAAATTTGATACAATTTCAATCAAACTCTGAATTCAATATTTTTATATTTTAATTCAATTCAATTCTGTCTATGCCACTGATACATGAAACTAGTAACGGCGCGTACTCTGTGAAAGACATAATTATATCAAAATACTAGTTCGTCATTTTATAAAAGTATAATATCTCCATCAATTCGCATTGGAGCAGCGTGCTGGAGTATGCTCTAGGCCTCCTCAGTATGAGGAGACACCCTTGCTCAGTAGTGGGCCATCAACAGGTTGAAACCATAATAGAAGTATCAATATCGAGTGTGATCTACTATCTGTGATCTATCTTAAATTTTTGCCTACTTCAAAAATGACTGCTTCAGCTATCAATATGCAGCCTGATGGTATTATTCATATATGTATTGTGTTTCATACAAAAAGCATTCTGATGGTATTATCGTTGGTTCAGGAATGGTGGGCGGGTTCCTGAGCGGGCTGGTGGGGGTGAACGTGGGCGGTTTGATGGTGCCACTTCCCCAGCCACACCCACACACACATCACCATGCTTTGGTAAGTTGATTGTTCACTTGTCACCTACTGTATGTGTACTAGTAATAAAGTGTATACTTCATTTTAATTTTTGTGTCAAAGCAATAATTAATCGTGTTATCCGGCAAAAACGCCCAAAAAAACGATTTCTTTAAAATCCCGCCAAACAGAAAACATCACCTTTTTTTGGTGAATATTGGCTACAAAAACAGATCATTTTCGTGACGTTAGCGAATCGCAGACGTCAATACGGCGACACTGATTTCACTCTGTGAGAATATGGGGAACCTATACCCGTATTGTATCGCGTCTTTATCAGCTGCAACCGCCTTTCCCGAACGTGGTGCATCTACGACATCAAAATTGCCGAAACGAAATTTAGCGAACTAGTTCTGGCATTGGCGTACTGTTAACACACCCTCTCCATACGCATCGGTTAATTTCTTTCTGGCTTGAATAGCATTTTTACTCTTTCTGTAGTAAAACAGATATGTCGAAAATGCTGCTTATCGCTCTCCATATTTAAAAGGGCACCAACCAAAAACTACTGCGTAGAATTAATCAGAATTTTTCACATACAACTTTTGATATATGAGCTCTGAAAGCATATAAAAATTATACGGCTTAAATATGAAGTTGGGTGTAAAAAAATACGATTAAATCATCTGTCCGGAAAAAACGAAGTTACTTTCCGAACAACCTATTAATTTAGTTTAAAGAGGATTTTTTCTATTCTATTGATTTTTTTTAAATCTTTTTTCTCTTTAAATATTACAAAGTATTACATGTACTTTATAGTTAAATGCAATCTGTAGCTAGTTTTTGTATCTTGAAAAAACAATAACGAAATTAGTTAAGTTCTGTGATATTGTTCACCAGAAAAATAACAAGTAGTACAAGAAAACTATAGCCAATAAACACTTCCCTTTAGGGATTATGTCGATAATTTTACGTATGTTTAGAAGAATACTTATTATTGTTTTAATTATTTTTAATATATCTTTACTATTTGTTAGTTGTTATGTGTCTTAAGTAATTTATTTATTATACAGCAACCGCAGCCGCAGCCGCCGCGCGCGGGCGAGGTGTCTACTGGCTCTGACGCGATGGAGCTGGACTCGGAGGAACCGCACGGGGAGGAGAAGCCCGCTGACGTCACGGAGGCGTCCCTACCACCACCAAAGATGCCGTCCCTGCTCTCCGACCAGGTCAGAACCTTTGTTAAAATTTAATCTACCTCATATACTGTTGTCTTAATAATAAAATATTAACATACTTTTCTTAGAGTGAAGTGACAAAACAGTGCAATAGTCTATTTTTATATTTTTATGGATTATTTGATATTGCACAATAATATTATTAATTATAATGTATCCCCATGCAATAATCAAGGGTTTTCAAACCGTAACATCTGTTCAAATTCACAATACGCGAGTAATGTAAAAATGAAGAAAAATAACGTAAAAATAAATTTTAAAGTATTGCTTTGACACAAACTTTTTTTACCACATTTGTACCAACAGTTATAATTGTCCTCTAGAAACTTTTTTTTTATATACTAATAATAAAACGGTAACGGGGTCAATATTGTACATGAAATACTTTTTGAAAATTTTGGTGCAGGGTGGCTTTGTTATCGATATAGAGACCAAAACAATTTTTTATTGCATTATGCAAAACTATTTAGCATGTTTGTGGCCTATGTAAGGGCATTGGTTATAGGATACTTTATATCCCAGAAAACTGCTTTATCCCGTGGGATAATAAGTTAAAATTTGTATGGCACTTCGGAAACCACTGGATAACTCTTCTATGGAAGCGAGGCTAATTTCTATTGTTATACATTTTATTTGTTCCAGTTGGTGGCGCTAGTGTCGAAGCCGCCGCCGACGCTGTCGTTCAACGCATCAGAACCACCACCCGGCTTCAAGCGGAACGAGCCGCCCTGCGACACCAGCCAGCCGCCACCCGCCCCGCACCAGCCGCCGCCCGCCCAGCACCAGCCACCCGACACCAGCGACAGGCGGGATGATGACCGACGGGATCGGGACAAGGTTAGCACGTTATGCACGCTAACTGTTAATTGGGCCTATTGAAGAATGAAGATCGCACTAACTTGGTGCAGCAGTGTTCGATAATGTTTCTTTCTTTAAACTCAATATAACACACAGAAATTCCTAATAGTTTAATTTCATATTTATTACTTTTATTATAATCAATTCAGATACCAATAAAGATAATCTGTATAATTTAAAAATGTCTACCTTTTATGGTTCTTGTATAGATCCGGACGGATGAACTGACAACATAGATAATAAGTTTCTGTATACAAAATTTTATTGACAATTTTATTAAAATGTCACGTAGGATCGGCGCGACCGAGAGCGGGACCGGGACAGAGACCGGCGCGACCGGGACCGCCGCGACGGCCGAGACAACCGGGACAGACGCGAGCGGGCCGACCGGGATCGCGGCCGGGACAGAGACAACAGAGATAGGTGAGTTGCTGGATTTCTTTTGTCGACTTATCTCAATAATTTATTAATCTCAATTCAGTAGTTTGTGTACAAAATAGCTGTTCCTAAGATGGAGCTGTGTGGCGAGGGATTAAGTGGGGCTCAAGATAGTCCTATCGAATAATAATAATATAGAAACAACACACCGCCAGTACGAACCTCGCGTTTCGCCTAATCCTTCATAATTCGTACAGCTAAGGAATGGAATAAGTTGTCCCGTCGGTATTCCCATTTGATTATAACGTAAATTTCTTCAAGTCAAGAGTGAATAAGCTTTATTAAGTTAGTGCGCTTTAACATCAAAGACTACGTCGCCACTTACAATCAGGTGATTTCGTAGTCAAGTGCTTATTGAATAAAAAAAAAATACAGAAAATTTCCCCTCAAAATGCAGCATCATCAGCAGAAAGGGAACACACGAATGATGCACAAGAGATATGATTTCATAATCTTTATATACTAAAAATTTACTTCATAGTAATCAAAAAATGTACCGGATTGTGAATAATTTCAATCAAATATTTTCAAGATAAATTAGTTAGTAAATCTGTAACTGTATGTATACATATATGATGATGAAGATACTATCGTAAATTACATGCATTTCAATTATTTGTGTAGGGAGCGAGGAGAGCGAGGCGAGAGGGACGAACGGAGGGAGCGCGGGCGAGAGGGCCGGGAGCGCCGTGAGAGGGAGCGAGGCAGAGACGACAACAGGTTGGAGACATATTATTACTACACTGTATATTATAAACCGGGACAAATGGCAAACTTTGGAGGAGGTTTTTACCTGAGAGGGGTCCCAGTAAAAGTGAATTTAGTAGCTACCTAAAATATTAATTGAACAGTTTCTCGCTTTCATATGCATTAAAAACAAATTTATAAGAAGATTAATAGTATTCTCTTTGTTCTATGCAAATTGTAAAAAAACTGAACATTAAAGGCTTTTTTAATTTATTTATTTATAATATCGATATTGGGATATTATTTAATAATGTACCAGAGAAGCTACACAGTGCAAACGTCTTGCCCTGTTTAACTAATTTCAAGCGAGACCTACAGCGATATAATGATTATGCCGTTTATCGTACGATTCAAAACCACAGCGCTGAAAGCCATATACGTTGGAGAGTTGTTAAGTAACTAGGCAACATAATTTAACATGGCAAATGAAAATTATCGTGTTCTTGTTTTTCAACTGACTAAATCTTATTATTTATCAATGAAAACTTATTTGTTACCAATTATATATAAAACACAACAAGAAATTATAATGAAATTTTCAGCATATTCATAGTATACACAACTTGAGGGTGTTATCTTTCAAAGCGATCTCTTTCAACAACCACTGGAAAAAGAGTGTCAAAAGTTATAATTTTTTGAGTTTCCAAATTATTTTGAGGTTTTGTGATAATAAATCTGTTAAATCCTGCTGCACCAAGCGGACGCTGCATATGACACTAGCATTAATAATTAATCTAAATTTTCATGGCCGCGGACAAATTTAGTTTATTAAAGAAATCGTATTCATAATATTTACTTTTGATAGAATTATAAACAGCAGGATATTCAAGATATTTATAAAATTATTTGATCACAAGAATGGTAAAGTCACATTATCAGGCTTCGTAAATGCGTCTATAGCATTTATCGTTCCGCTCAAAGGGAAGAAACAATAACGGCCCTGTTTTGTTTATTTTCTTTTAATATTTAACCAGTAAAATATAATTAAAATTATTAAACAGCAGGAAATTATTAGATATTTTGGGGTCGGGTTTTTGTGTCTAGAAATTTTTAGATTTTTTTCATGATTTTCCGTAAAATTTTTGAAGTCAGTTTTTATTTCTTTAATTACGGAAAATAAATTGAAACAAATTATTTCGAAGAACTAAAATGTTTGAACGAGAACTAAAATTTCAGTTTTGGCTGTTTCTTTTTTTTTATGCTCTGTATATGATATTATTGAATACTATTACAATAATATCATAATACATAACGTGTCGAATTTTGTGTTCCTTCTTACATAAAACAGTACCAAAGTTATAATCAAGTAAGGATACAATCAGAAAGGTTTTAAATATTTTTTAGAGAAAAAGGTTAAAGTCAAAGTCACATAACATTAAATAAAAAAAAATAAATTTTTTGGCAACACACACACGGCCATC
>DWJZ01006495.1:0-12985 GCA_018249125.1 Asbolis capucinus
CATGATACAAGCTGTGAATGAAGTATGAAGAAAGAAAATGAGGTGCTCAAGAGCTTCAAAATGATTTGGTGTTCCTAAGGGTACCCTTGAGAGCTATGTCAAAAAGGATGGCCGTGGAAAGATCTTGTCCAGGTTTATGATAAGTTGGCATAGGTAAAATTTTTATTAAGTATAACTAAAGTATAAATAAAAATTAGTATGAATCCGTTTGGAATACTGATGCTAATCTATAATTTAATAATTAAAGTACCTAAATCTTAAGACTGATCTTTGTCCATAATATTTCATGAGTTACAATAAAAATGTGATTGTAATGACATTAATATTGTTTTTTTTTTGTTTGTTTACCTCTAAAATTTTACGGCCGTAATATGAGATGCTATCTTATATTAGCAACCCCTAATATCTCATAATAGGAGACCTTTACCTGGGACTTTTTTCTGATATTTTTACAATACAGCCAGAACAACATTGAATTTAGCACTAAATACTTAATTACACATTTAAAGTACATTAAATTTCCTATCTAAAATTATATTTCGAAAGGCTTCAAATGAAATCGTTTTTATTTTAAAGTCAAAAATAGAAATAGTGTCTCATAATAGGCATCTTTACCCTATCGATTTTCAGTACTGGCATATAAAAGTGGTATCTTAGTCGATGGCAGCATGGGACGCAGAAAATAAGAATAAATCAAATTGTATAAAGCAACAATAGAAGTATACATTATACTTTGAAGTTGAAAACCATGTATGCAAGTTATATTATAACAGCTATCACCCGTGGTGTCGCGCGCGTGGGCAAGAATGAAGAAGTCATATTATTACTTTTTAATACATAAAAGTGTTTATTGCGGCAAAAATATAAAAGTTAGACATATGCTATCACTGGCTTTTATATATGTGTTTTTAAGCTCCACAACTTTAATATGCAACTAATTTATATACATAGGTATCTGTCACGATAGCAGCGTTCTCAAAAAACCCTTTCATTACAGTTACTTTTTTTCGCCAATTTGCTTACCAGGAAAAATTCTTTTTATTTTCCGAGAAAATATGTTGCCTATGTTATTTTTAAGATTCCATAATACATATTGGCCCACTAATGAGCATGTGTCATCGACCACGTAACCTATCAATGGCACGTGTATTAATACCGAGGAGGCCTTGGGCCTACACCACGCTGTGACATTGAGGATTGGTCGGATTAGTGGCCAATACAAGTGCCTAATAATATCTGGGACATAAGATATTTTGTATCGTTCTCCTTTCTCTCTACTTAACTGTCTATACCAAAAAAAAAATACATTATTTGCAATTCCAATCGGTGCAAATTCAATCTGAAATTATTTTCGTACAAAATTGACAAAATTTTATGGAAAAAAAATTACTTGACAATTCATACAAAATTATAAAGTTTGTGTGAAACAAAAAATCCGGATCGAATTTACACCAAGTATAACTACAACATTTCAAAAATATATTTCCGATGCTTTTATAATCTGGAATTATTTAATCAAATTAGGCACCTATATCTTAAAAACTTGTAGATAATTTTTTTTGTTTTTTTTTTTTTCATGTCAAAAGCCTTTGATTCGCATTGAACCTTCCTTGGAATATGCTCCAGGCCTTCTCAGTCTGACGAGGGACCGCACCCAGTCGATTGAATGGGTTTTACGACATCCTCAGGTATTTTATCAGCCTAGCATTTAAGGTTGATTATTCGGAACTTCATTCACTCACGCAAGTTGAGTCGCTTGTCATAATTGAAGCTAATAGAATAATCCGAAGATAACGTGGCTTCTCGATCGATAATTTTCTAGGTGAAGTAGCCGTAGTTAGTTTTGTTCTAGATTTATCGTAACTAATAATATAACTATGAGACCATCATGTATATGAATATACATAATTTAAATTATCATAGCCAGTACAACATACATATAGAAAAGTGGAAATTAAATAATGTGAATACTGTAAAATAAATCTATATTAATTAATTTCAAATCGTGAATTTAAATATTTAATTAAAAGTTAATGTCCCTTAAAATATTCATGATGACGTTTGGGCGCAATTTTGATGTAACGTTTCTTATGTCTGTGCTTTGACAGAATTTTTAGGTCTCGGAATTATTAAATGCCATCAAAAACATAACTTGTAAAAAAGTCAAGTCTCACAACTCAGTTTTTCTAACGTAAAGTGTTGTGATATCCATTGATTGAATAGATTGGCTTGGCAATTGCACTAAACAATCTACTTTAATATATTACTTGTGAGATACATTATGTTATCATGGGAATGCGCGGTTTATGTACGTGCATACATACGCATGCAAAGTTAAAAATTTAAAAGTAATTATCTTGACGGTTCCAAAAGTATTTCCAGATTATTCGAAAAATACACACGTATTTTGTTAAGTTTTTACTTCTGACGACACTCCTGGAGTTCCACTGTTTTTTTCTATCAACACAAATTTTACTGGGATTGGAGTCTCTAAGTGAATGTTGTTAGATAACAGATTAAAAATGTTCATTTGTATGTTCGTATGTATGTGTTAATACCTTATGTTGCAATCATAGTACGAGTGTGTTTGTTTTTTATCAAGTTAATATCAATACCATAATGAACTAAAGTACATTAGCAATAACAAGGTGGGGTATCACAACGAGTAGCATGCCAGGAAGGAATTAATAGACTCACATGAGTAGAGGAGACAAAGACCAACAGGGGGACTGGATAGGTCACAGAAGAATGAAAAAGGGATGACTGAAAGACAGAGGAAAAAGGGAGAATTGAACTGGCTCTGAAAACCCCAGCCATGATCAGTCTTTTAGGACAATTTCTAATGAGTCAGCGACTCAAGCAAGGGAGTAGTTAGCCAGGCTTCACAATAAGATAACAATATTATCAGTACAGTATGACACCATGCAGTATCATGGTTATATTTTATTTTTTTGATAATTCTACATACATAAACGTAATAAAAAAACTACAGTCTATGTGTTTTTCTATTTAGTATCAAATCCATTTAGGACGGAAATGCAATGTGTAGAGAATTTCATGTTTTAATAAAAATATTATTATAACTTTAAAATAAAAGATGCTTGTGTTTATAGATTAAATTACAAATATTTGCATGTCTATATGCATTTTTAAATAAAGTTAGCTAAATACTAATTTATTTTCGGTGGTTATTATATCCAGCACAATTATTTGGACAAATTATGGAACAGCGTAAACAAAATTATTAACATAATTATATAATTCAAAACAACTGACTAACAACTTCAACAAAAAAGAACATGAGGGTTTTAATGCTTAAGTTTTTCGATTCCAGTTAATTTATTTCATCTGACTAGATGACCAGTCTCATATATTTGATTTTTTTACTTATTTTTATTACTTTACTAAAAATTATAATAGTATGGGAGCAAACGATGTCTGTAGTAGGAGCTGCTCAATCACAAAAATAAAATTCACCTTATTGTACATTATTCTTATATAGCTTTTGAAATATTGAATAAATGAATATTATAGACTACCAAAAAAGAATATTTGTATATATGAATATGGATGTATGTGTGTGAGGTACATCAGGAACGCCTTTGAACATAATGTTCTTTTGTGAAGAGCCATTAGACACCACTCTCGCTCTGAGCTAGTTTTAGGGTAATATTAAAATAACAACCAGTTTTCTTTTAACGCCGACAAAAAAGGTAATCTGTAACAAACATTGATACCGACTGGTCAAATTTGTGACTACTATAAACATTTGTGATAAATTTTTAGGTTTTGACATATTTCTCTTTTTGTCTTGACTACAATCACACCTGATGATGTGATAATGCAGTCTTAGATGGTAAATCCTATTCACTCTTGCCTTGAAAACAACTATAATATAAATAGATCTCCAATGTTATATATATTTTCAAACTCAACCCTGTCTTTATTTCTTATAGCACGGATGACAGAAAATATAAAAACATCTCAAAGGACTCTTACACCCCAAGAAGAAACGCCCATGTGTCACATTAATGCCTCTCCCAGCCGGAAATGAAATAGAAAGTGGGTCAAATCGGGTTCTCTGAGAATACTTACCAATTATTATAGTTACATGACAAAAAAACTTATAAAAAATGATTAAATATTTTCAATTTATTTAAGTCGAGAGTGAATAGGCAATTTTCATAAATTGCGAAAACGTAGTCGAGCACAAATTTATTGAATGTAAAAAAAAGAAAAGTCCATTATCCAGTTGATTAAAGAAAAGACAAAGTAGGCAAGTATATTTCTAGTCTTATTAGTGTCTTAAAATCACAAAATATTTTATCGTCGGAATATAAGAATATTCATAATCAAACTATAGCCTTTCACAGCGGTTTTACAAAAGGTTTCAAAATATTTGGTCATTACACAATTGGGTGTGATTAAGCGAAAAGTATCTAGCCCACATCACGGTAAGAAAATATTTCACTAAAATTATTTTAAATACTAATACTATCAATACACAATATAATATATAAAGACTCAAATAAAGAACGATAATAAAAAGTTTTTTTTTTAATTAACTTAAATATTTTTTTTAAACTGACTACCTGATTGATAGTATTGGTAATTAAAATCTTCTTTGAACATATTTGAACTATCTTGTCATCTTTGGCATGACCTTTGTTATCTTTGAACAATAATATACCTACTTACCTATGGAGCCTCAAGTCTTAGCAATTTGAAGGTGATGTGCGGTCCAGCTTAGTGTGGGGTTGTCCTATATTAATTAGTACTGAGGTTATTTTCCACGTAACACAAATTACTGAAAGGAGACAGCTGGGAGTCGACTAACCAGATCGAGTATCGAACGTCGCTGGAAGCCTTACAACGGTAATAATTATGCGGTATTTCTTTCAGCGATAACCAACATTTTTTTATCTTAATATAAAATGTATGTCAGTATACAATGTCGACTGTAGCGATTGAAATAGTTAAGACGATCGATAGGAGGATGAATGACCGCTAGTGGTAATTTCATGAGCGCTCCGTGATTTGGAGAGAACGTAAAGCCATCGGTCCCAGTTGCTAAGGTTAGATAGCAATCCTTAAGCTATGTCGGATGCCTTGGAGTGATAAAAACTTCCTATGTTTGGGTTGGCCACTAACCTCAACATCAATTCGCGTTGGAGCTGCGTGATGGAATATGCTCTAAACTTCTCAAGTCAAGATCCGTGCTGAATTCAGGCATTAGTTAGTTGAAGCTATAATACATTGTTTTGCTTATTAGGTCTTGAAGAATCGAAACTTCGCGATATTTTAATAAACAATAGTATTTGTCTCTTAATACAAAATTTGTATATCTAAACTTGTTTTTTTTTTCAAACACTTTTGTAAGTCAAAGTAAGCCATCACTTCCACAAATCCCTACGGTGAGTACTTGGAAGAAGATGCGGCAAGGCCTAAAGAGTTATTTTTATTACTCACAGCTATAGATAGCACTTACGGTTATATCAAACTCATGCCCAAGATTTTAACGGGTGATATATGATCCCTCTTTTAATTTCTAAATATGTATATTAACAATACCAAATATAATCGTAAAAAAGTAAAAAAAATAAAAGCAAAACCAAACATAGTGGTAAAATAAATAACATTTGACACTAGTATTATTTATTAAGTACCTAGTAATAAAAATCAATCCAAATCCAAGTTATTAAAGTTCGATATGACGAAGCACTTAGGTTAAACAAGTTACATAGTGCCTCTAAGTTTCACTTGACTCGTCTTGGCGGGGAACTACCGTGCCCACAGATCAAATCTTCTCAAACAGACATACATCATGAAATGATTATTCGATAACTAAGCAATCATAGGCTAGGAAACTGATGATAATTTACTGTGAAGTTACTCGATAAAACTTTCACGGAATATTATTATTACTGCAAACTGAAACAATCCCACTGTTGGGTTCAAGGCTAGTCTACAATGTGAGGGGCAAGGGTCGCTTGCCAAGATTGATAGACTTCACGTTTCGAAGGCTTCATAGGGAACCCTCAGGCGTGCAGATCTCCTTACTATGTTTTCGTATATCGGGGCAAGGTGATAAATTAGTCAATAAAAACCTTCTATTTTATGTTTGTGCGGCCATTCTCATCCATCCATATGAATGGCTGAATTCATAGACGGATGATCGGATGGACGGATAGACAATTGTTACTGTTTCACGCCAAAGCGTCTGATCTGAATAAAATTTTGCACAAACAAAAATTAAACCTGATTTAGCCTGGAGTACATAGGATACCACTTTTTATCAACGTACTAGAAAAGTGATATTGCGAACGGAAACTAGTACGCACATAAAATAAGATGTGCGCAGGAATCGAACTCGGGGCCCACCCTACGGAAGACCAACATTCAAACCGTTAAGCTACCACTATTTTCAACAAATAAATGTATTATATTTATAAATTATTATAAAACAGGTGTGTATCCCCTGAAACATGTAAGGATTCCCTGCCTACTTGAATATCAATTTTTATCACGAAAGATAACAACTTGAACACAGGCTGAGCAGGGTTTATTCGTTTGATAGGTTACCTGCTGGATAGTTATACCATTATACCTTGGATCAAGAATATACTAGAGGTCGCCACCCATAGAAATTTAACACAAAATACTGTCCGCATGGATGTACGCATGTATACAGCTTAGTTGAATTATCAACGAACTAAGAAAAAGTAAAAAGAACCATTCTAAGCTCAACCTAATTACACTCATTGTACCTATAGTCGTTGCAAATCCAATAAGGATTTTTTTTCATACAAAATTGAGAAATTTGTATGATTCAAATGAATACACATTACGGCATTTTTTGTTTTTGTATTGACTATTTGAAAAACAAAACACTGGCCTACATTTCAAATGAGCTGGTATGTGTCGAGACACTTTTTTGTCGTTGACCGATATCTAATGTATTACTGATCGAAGCATTATAACGTACTAGCTTTTGCTTGCAACTTCGTCCGCGTAGTCGTGTTGTTGGGTGATGCTCAAAATGCTGCCCTATGCGATATGTGAATTACTTGCGAATTACAATGATTTTGCAGTTCTATCTTTAAAAATGACGAATTTCCATTCATCCCCTTTATCAACCCCTTCTATCGTTTTTTCGCGATAACAAGTAGCCTAAGGTCTTTCTCAGGATCAACTCTATCTCTGTACCAAATTTCACGAAAATCGGTTCAGTGGTTTAGGCGTGAAAGAGTAACAGACAGACAGAGTTACTTTCGCATTTATAATATTAGTAGGGATTGACACAGGACTGTTTTAGGAATAGGGTAGGAAACATTGAAGGCTTGACCGAGGTGACCTGGATTCAAATCCTGCGACTAAAATTTGAGATTAAACAGATTGAAGTAATGCGGGAATAAATTCTATGGGAAACACATGTAGAACATGTACTACCATAAAGGTTGATTGGTTTATATTATGGTCATAACATTGACATACATAGTACAACTAATAAGGCAGTTGATAAAGGTATTATGCCCAAACTGGGCACGGAAATGTCTAACTGTTGAATAGCCGTCACAAGTGTTTATGTATTCCTATGTACTTATGGATATCTGTTACAATTTGTATTTGTATGGGGAAAAATCCAGATTGAATTTACACCAAGTATAAGGTCTTGAAATAGGGTTACCATATCCAAGCTAAAATACAGGATTTGGAGGTAGAAATAACTGGATATTTCAGTTTAAATCCAGGACTATATACGTATACGAGCAGTACCTAATTATCATAACCATTTTGCACTGAATTCAGGTATAAGTAAGTAATGTAATAAGAAAATTCTTAGGTCTTAATTTACTTTTCTATTATTTATTTACTAAGTTTTCTGTTATTTTTTATTCTTTATTTTTGGAGGCAGTAGTGGCGCGCAAATTATAAAACATATATCCTTAATAGGACTTTTTATAAACCCAGAACAATGCTTAAATAATATCTAAGACAGTCCTGGGCACTTCAAAAGCAGGACATCTCCTGCGAAAACAAGACGGTTGGCAACCCTACCTAAAATGGCATGACTTCAACTCAATATTGACCCACTGTTGAACACTCTCCCTCTCATCTCTTCTAGAAATAGACGAAGACTAGCGAATACTCCACCACGCTGAACCAATACGGATTGGCCCAGAATACTTATTCCAATTCTTTGCTGGCAGACTAAATCTGAAATACCTGACGTGAAACACTAATAGATTTACGAAACTGTTCAATATCATCAATACAACCCATAAAAGTTCAACTGAACCCAATAAGAGCAGTACTGACCATAATTCATGACGCTGGCCAAGAATTGGCGAATTGGTGGACTTCACACAGGTGTGTGACAGGTCTCAAAGGTTTGAGAACTTTATGGGAAATCCTCAGAAATGCAGGTTTATTCACGATATTTTGTTTTACCTGATATATTTTTTAAAATAATGATAATTTACTTCAGATAAACACTTTTTAAAAATTAAAGATGCATGCAGGGTTTCAACGCAGAACCTCCCGTTCGAGAGACTAATATTCAAACCATTAGTCTATTATAGGAGAAAATCTTACACTGTCTCCGGAGACCAGACGTACAGACAAACAAACACGGGCCAGAGAGGCGAAAAACCTAATAAACAACACAAATAAATTCTTGATCATAGATTCGAATCCAGTTATAATAATTACACCCCAGTTAGTATACTGGGTGATATTGAAATAGATACAATTTCCTTACATTACTGACCTGGATCCAAAGGTCCTACCTGTTGTCCTTCTGTTACTCGTATAAAAGCTAGTTCACATGTTTTACGATTCCATAGTTTAGATACAATATCTATTGGGTAAGATACATATATTAATACTAAAATACAATATGAAGGCGTTCCTACTTTTGTGTTTAATTATTACAGTAAGCGGGTCAGATGCCCATGTAAGTATTTAGTTACAAAGTGACTAATTTGATCGGTTATGTTTAATAGACCTGATTCGACTAAATCTATAACAAATTTTTGAGTTTCACAGTTTTTTTTAATAACCCAAAATTCCTTTTTGTTGAATATTGTGAATCACATTCTACATTTTTAAAAAGTTTAACGTGTACTCACGATTATTACTAATACCGGTATTTTGTACGTTTTAGTCACGATCACGGCAAGACGAAATATCGGTATGAGTAATAATAATCGTGAGTATTAAAAATGTGCGTGTCTTATTTGATTTTTTTTAATTTTTAAAGATTGGTGGTTGTATTCTTTTTCAGAATGTACATTTAACTCAATCACAAAAAGAAAAGGTAAATCAATACACGGCTGAGTGTATTATGGAAAGCGGTGTGAAGCCTGAAGTATTAACTGATGCAAAAAAAGGTCATATCCATGAAGATGAAGCTTTAAAAAAATTCGTTCTATGTTTCTTTCAAAAATCAGGAATTTTAACATCTGATGCTAAGCTGAACACTGATGTGGCTTTAGCAAAACTTCCACAAGGAATGGATAAAACAGAGGCTATGAAATTATTAGATGAATGTAAGACAAAAACTGGCAAAGATCATGCGGATACAGCCTTCCAGATATTCAAATGCTATCACCAAGGTACTAAGCAACACATATTGTTCTGAATTTATAATTGAATTTGTTGACATTCCTTGTTGTATTTTTATTTTTAAATTATTGTTATATTTTTATTTTTAAATAAAAAATATATGTATTAAGATTTGCTATCGTTTTGTTATTGTATTTCCACAGTCATAAAATTACTTCACTGTTCTTTTTTATCCACTATGTATCTAATGTTTACAGTCTATTTGATACTGATATTAATTTGAAGCAGGATGAATACAATGTATTAATTGGCATTTAATGATTTTTCCATTAATTTAATTGGCATTTAATTTTTTTTACTATTTTTTTTTTAATAAATTAGTGTTTGACCACAGTTCACCCTAAAAAGTAAACAGCGACGTGGTCTAGATGGTGGGTAAAGCGCACTAATTTAGTTAAAGCCTATTCACTTTCGAAGACATTGACATTCTAATTGAATTGGAACACTGACACGGCAACTTATTCCAGTCCTTCGCGGTATGAAAGATATAAGAAGACGCAAAGCGCGAACTTACAATTGGCGGAATGCCTATCTACGACGAAGCATATCCGCAGTGCGTCGGCTCGTTTGGATAATGATAAAAAGTTAATTCAATAAAGTTAACAATGTTAAACTAATTTGACTAATTTTTAAACATCGATAAAAGCTACCAGTAACTCTGCAGTTGACAATCTAAGTAATTTATGTGTGTTATAAATATATGAATTTTTTAAAATATTTCCTGATGATTCAAACAACATACATACATATGTATATGTACGTCATAGCTTTCACTTCCGTGGACATTGCAGGAGTGCCATTGTTTTTCTTTTAATTTTGTAGAAAAATGTTTGTTCTAGATATTATTGGACATAGACAAATAAATTATTGATATATCATGAATTATTTATATTAATAGGGTAATTTAATTGAGAGACATTTCACGCTTAAAACCTAATCTCAGAATTAATTAAAATAAAATATATAATGGTCTTTCTTTTCTTTATTTCTCGTTATTTTTTAATATTTTCTAATTTATTTAATGAAATCAAATTATTTCAAGGATAATTATTTATCCTTGATATATGGTAATATAAATTTTTGCCAATTTTGTAGCATTGCTTGTTCAGCTTCTGTCGGTCGAAGCGTAATATTATATAGCATAAAGCCTATCTCAGTAAACGGAATATCCATTAAAAAAAATCGAAACAGTTTTGAAGAGATTCGTGCATTAAAAAAACAAACCAATTTGTCAGTAATATTAATATATATATCAATTTAATAGATATGCAGATTAATAAATATGGGATTTCTTTCGCAAGTTCTTCTATTCCGTGAAGCACCTTTTTATAATATTAGTAGACGCAAATACTGACGTTAATTGGTGGAATTCAAATACTGGAAAAAAAATATTTTTAACTCGAACATAAGTTAGTTTATTGATTCAATCAGTTTAAAAAATTATATGATATCTGCATAACTACATTTGCATGATCTACATACGTCAAGTGACCTCCTAAAGGTCCAAATATTTTGTCACCTTTACCAATATTTCCAAAATTTGTTAGTATAGTGATAATTGTTGCAACTGTACTTGCTAATAGATCCTATACATCACATTTAATATGAAATATAAATTAAAATGTAACTTCAATGGGAAAAGTACATTTCTTACAACACTGAAAATTCGTAGAGGTTAAATGATAACAGGTCAACATTAAGTAACTCTTTTATTATCATGATATTAGGCAACCTGGACCTTTTATCTATAATTTTATGGAGGTTATCAACACATATGAGACAGAACTAGGGTTGCCAACTTTTTATGTTTGAATATAGTATTATTAAAAAAAAGACCTTAAAAATATAGTACTTACGTACGTACTTCAAAAAATGTAGTACTTTATGGAGAGAATAAAAAATAGGAGAGAATAAAAAGGAATTCATTTTTTTTTTAATATATATTTTTTTGATTTCACGTATACGCACATCGACAGTGCGCACAGTCGAACGAAATTTGGAATGTTGGAAAACGTTGTGGAATGTTGACAGGCCGGTTGGTCTAGTGGTTAGTGAACCTGACTACTACACCGGAGGTCGTGGGTTCGATTCCCACCCAGGTCAAACTTTTCTGTGATGAAGAGGAATGTTTGTTCTGTGTGTCTGGGTGTGTAATAAAAATATCTATTTAAGTATGTATTTAAATGTATATATGTATGTTTATCAGTTATCTAATCACCATAGCACAAGCTAACGCTTAGTTTGGGGTCAAATGGCCGTGTGTGAATTGTCCAAAGATATTTATTTATTTAATATGGACAGATTTTAAGTGAATAATTATAATATTTAATGGCTAAAACTTGGCTTTAACCTAAAATGAATATTAAAGTTAGTTAAATATAATTACTTTAACTTTCGTTATTACTATGTTTAGTATAATTTATTTCTATCGATATATCGACATCTACAAAGAAAATTGTCTTAACTCACTTTTTGACAAGTTTGAGTTACAAGTTACACATATAATAACTTTAAATTCCAAAATTTGGGTTACAATCATATTCTTTATTTTTATGTAATGAGTTACAAACTTTGAGTTACAATTCTTTATTTAATATAATCGTAATAAAATGCCCAAAAACGAGTTAAGATATTTTTCTTTGTAGGTTTCAATACTGCGATCTTTTTCATAATGCAATTTTCAAAACACTAACTAAATACACTTGTCCAAAAGTTGGCACAAATGCTATAATGCAATATTAAAGAAAACAGTGAAATATAGAAACCCACGTTTAAAATAAAATGAAATAAAATCTATTTAATCGGTCTTACGAACAAATAGCTCACTATTTAATTCAAAAGGTAACAAGAATAACTACATTATTTTCAATAAAAAAGTCCTCATAACCCACTGCCTTTGTTATACATTCCGTAATGCGTAGTATAAAAACAAACAACCAACAAACAACCATCAAACTAAACAGACAATCCAATTGGTTAGGTAATCTGTTACAGTCAATAGAAGTGTTTGTCTGTATTAATAACATGAGTTGTAGGACGGGAGCTGAAAGTCGTTGAACTAATTCGACGGGCCCCTCAGGACGCGTACAGATTTCCCAATGTATGTATGTATGAGTGTATGAGGACTTCTAGTCATTATGTACACACGATGTCTGTCAACAAACTCTTTATCTGAGGATTGGTATTTTTGGAATTACTCTGTAGCAAGCTCTACAGTTGACACACACATACACAAGCGCACGCACACACTTGCAATAATTATATAATTTACTTTTTATATGTTAATTTACAATTTACTTGTTAATATAAGTTATTTATAACTTATATTAAGCTTTGTTCACCAGAAAATAGTTGAACT
>DWJZ01006496.1:0-12985 GCA_018249125.1 Asbolis capucinus
TTCAAAATTTAAAGTATTTTTTTTAATATAATGTTTATAAGTGGCCAGTTCTAAAAACTTTCAGTTTGGCCCTCGTATGAAAGCATTCTTTTTTCAAAAACCTATGCGTTTAAAACTTTTCTACACTGGAGCAGCATGGGCAGTAGTCTTTTAATACACCACTCCCTGAACTTCGCAGGACGACAGAAACATACATATGTATATTGAAAAGCTTTACGACGCATTTTATCTGTAATGTTGTATTGCTTCATATGGAAAATATATAAATGAATAAAATAAAAACAGTATTAAACTATAACCGATTGTCTTGTAACGATGCAAGTGATTTTATAGTTCCACAGATAGTTTGGAATTAGGATTCTGTTAGTCCGTTCGTGTACGGAACCCAGACGCGTTTGACCTTTTAAAGTTCTCTGACGGACAGTATAGTGAGATATGGTAAGCGGTGTTGTCACGTGGTCTCTCGCAACACTGGAGCAGCGTGGGCAGTAATTGCTGACATAAAGCCAAGTAGCCTTTTGTTAGGCTAGCCACTCTACGACACTATGACCTACTTCCTACCTAGATTCAGTTGAGTACTAAACTTGCCGCCACACTTGCTTACGTTTTGTAGAATAAAATGCTTTGGGAAATATTGTATTTGATAGTAATTAGTGCCCTTGCTTCGCCTTGTTGGGGCATAGGACAGTATGCGGATGTTTTGGACTAATATATCTTTTTAACTCTAAAAATATTATAAGAGAACAATTTATGTGACCTTAAACTTCACACAATACGAGTTCATGGGTGAAAATCGCAACTAAATCGGCTCCAGACAAGCAGACAAAAATGAAAATCAGGAAAATCTAATTTATGTTTTAAATGTGTTCCTCGGCCACGATTCGAAAACAATTTTTGACATACAAAGGTGACTAGGTTGCACGGTTAACGTTCTTTGCTAATGGTGGCCGAGGTACAGTACATAGTATCTCGATGAAGTTATATAACATTTATGATACAATATTGTGTGTAGCTGTTCTAGCACTACCTTCCGCCCGCGACTTTGTCCGCGTGGAAAAGTTACTTTAGGCTAACCCGCGACTTCGTTTCTGTCGATTATTGGGAAATTTTAACTGTTTCTTTTTAATTAAATTTTAACAGAAGCTCTCAGGAGGAAAAAAATCCCCCGATTTTGACATGATCATTGGTGCTCCGCTCCTATTGGTCTTAACGTGATGATATATAGCCTTCCTCGATAAATGGGCTATCTAACACTGAAAGATTTTTTCAAATAAGACCAGTAGTTTCTGAGATTAGTGTATTCAAGCAAACAAACAAACAAACTCTTCAGCTTCATAATATTAATATAGATTAAGTGAGTACATACTAGTATATTTGTATAAGAAGTATAAAATTCTCCAGTTTGATATTTATAATAAAAGATTTTATTAAGAAGAAATTTTACAAATGAGCAGAACTTCGGGTTGTTGCCGACAAAAGAAATAAGATTATGCACAAATTTCAATTCAATTTTTTTATATACAGCCAGCGTAAGAGATGAGCAGTTCTCAAATCAATTCCGCCCGACGTTAGGATTAGACCCCAGACCTTAATCTCATGCTTAAAATAAATCTGTCAGATCTTACGATGATTGGTTTTACCTCCATTATGCTAGTTCTCGCGTGAAATTAGATTCGCTGTAAAACCTCATGTTTACATAGAACAATGTTGGCATTACTGGGCGACATATTGCTGACTCCATCTCTACTTAAAGCGATACCGATACTCTTTATCTGAAAATCGATAATTAAGTTTTCATGTTTCTTCAGTATGAAAACTTCCGGATTAAGTTGGCTTAACCCTCCCATGATTCTCGAGTGAAGTGAAGTTTTCAATGAAGAGAAGATTAATGTGTTGAAGACACATATTACGTGAACTCTAAAGAGCAAATTGAGTGGAAACCTTTTCAATAACTCGTTCTCTATCTATGTACGTAGATTGCTTGTGTTATAACGAGCACGCGGATCACTTACATAAATAAATCATTTATTACCTTAAAAATTACTTAGGAATATTAAAATTGAAAAAATGTACTACTAGTTAAGGCAAAAGGAGCCGCCTCAACATTTTGCTGTTGCAGGCCAGGGGACACGCGCTGTTTTTCAGCCACTCCCTCCTCCCTGAGGTCTTAGACAGGAGTAGAGAGCGGTACGTTCCCCGTTACCTAACACTTAAACTATACTAATTTATATTCTTAACCTATAACATAACTACCTAATACGAGACTCTATCAAATGAAACAAAAAACAAAGTTAACAAATTACAAAAAATTAAACATAAAACAAAATTAAACAATACGCAATGTGACAGTGTAAGGTAAGCAATCACCGCTGCCCATGGACATTAGCAAACCAAACTGGGGTGCTATTGACGCGTTGCCTATCTGGAAAGAAGTAGGTAATAGACCTGCTCGCGCGGGGAACAGAAGCAAAGGAAATGGTACTTCCCTGAAGCAATCAGGATCAAAAACTAGACCAACTAAAATTAGACCCACCAACATGTCACTTCAGGACGGGTCACAGAAGGAGAATGGAAAGGAATGGACTGGAGGACGAGGAGAATAAGAGGAGATATGGTCCGCAGCCGGACCACGACGAATCGTTTGGCGGCTGGCTCAAATGGTCCAAGTATACGCAATTATTCGTTTTCGGAACAGGAATGTATTTGGGTCATTTTCTTAGATGTTTGTTCATGTCATTCGAAATATTAATTTGACCAAGATGATGTGTCTATAATATTTGGCTATAATATTTTTATTCAAAAGTAATTATCATTTCCTTTGAGACTTATTACGTACTGTAGGATTTTGTACTGGAGAAACTTCAAAAGGAAACCCATCTGAAAGTTGTCAATACCATTCGCAAGCCGCGCGTGTGGAGTTCCTCAGCTCTGCGCCTGGTTTAAAACAGTTGGCTAAATTGCTAGCAAAACTTTTTATTCATCTCTTTGGAATATTTCTTGATTGAGGTAATACAAATATTATTTATGATTTTAATAGTCATAGCAAATGGTTACGACCGTGTTAAGTTTACCTTTTCTGACGTATTTATATGCAGGATGTCACAAAAGTCAACTTCCAGCCGAAAACCCGAGTTAGGCCAAGTTATGTTGGTTCAAAAAGAAAACCAATCTATCTCATGCAGTTTCTAAATGGCAGTATTTTTTTGAAAATTTACACCCTGTGATGTGTTTACAACTGCTGTGGCTACAAATATCTTCTTTTCTCATTTCAAACTACATGAGATTGATGTTTTGAGAACCATCAAAGCTTGGCTTAATTCGGGTTTTCGGCTGGACGTTGTCTTTTGAGACAAAATAATTTTATCTGCGTATTAGACGTTAATTATCACTTAGTTCAGTAAATTAAAAAATCGTAAGAAAACATGCACTTCTAAGAGTTCCCCCTACAGCACAGTTCAAAAAAATCCACTAATCCACACACGGCCAACGTCCACCTCGTTGGCCATGGCATACAGGCCGTATTATGAATGGAGCCCCAAGCCCAGAAATGGACAGTAATGGGTTACAATGATGACGATGCTATATATTAATATTATATACTATATATTAATATTACAATGGAAGTATACCCCGGCTAGGGACACCAACTTTTTTTTGTTTGAATAGTATTTAAAAAATATACATATATATAGTACGCTTAAAAAAACAGTCTTACGCACAGGCACATTACAGCAATCGGAACGAAAGGCGCGTTAGAAAATTGTGAAATGTTTTTTATTAGTTTAATGTTGCAAAATAAAAATATTGATATGTTGTACTAAAATATAGTATTTTCGCGTACTATATATTTCTTGAACATTATATAGTATAAAGCCCCGAAATACAGTACAATACTACATAATACAATACGGTTGGCAACCCTAAACTCAGCTTCAGACGCCAAACTCTTCGAACAAGGAAATAATTGTATTTTCACAATTTTCTAACTCCATTAAAATGTTCAACGTTTCTTTCTATGGGCTCTCGACAAATTTATAATGATTCAAGTCATAACGATGATATAAATGAGAATTTTAAGTAATAAAATAACCATTAAAATGAGACTTCGGAATAATACCTGTTCATCTCCAGTATGGTATTTTTATGGAGTGCGTTTATGGGCGTGTTACGAAATAAAATCTCCTAAGACAATTTTAATGTTTACGTATAAAAGTATTGGTATTGGAAATAATTTGGGTTTTTATTACGAAATCGATGATTATTACAATGTGAGGGCTTGGCAGACAAGGCAAGACTTGGCGAGCGAGGTAACTCGGGTTCGGCTCTAGAGGGGAGGGGAGGGGAGGGGAGGCAATGACTGACTTGCCCGTGATGAAAGCGGTTCCGGGTTCGATGATTGTGTATTGACAGTGTAAGCATACTACTAGAATTACAGATGAGGAAGTTTGTGAGGATGGATGGATGTTTGTTACTCCTTCACATACATATTTTGCCACAGAGATCAAAGTCTAGAATAATAGGCTCCGTTTTAAAACGAGCAGACGGGCCAAGCTGCGGGCGGTAACTAGTGCCTTATTGAAGTTAGTGTTTTGTATGGTAATATTGCGGATTAATTTCCTGTTTCACTATGTACCGGGACTATGTACCGGCTGACTGTACCGGGAGGGTCAGCAGGACACCACCAGTACACCGTGAGGAGTGTATCCCTGAATATTACATTGAATTCCTTCAAGTGATGTAATGTAACGAACGTAATTATGTTTGGGTCTACGTTACTGTAATGGGACAGTTATTTTACAAAGTTGATTTTTTTGGTGGTAATGGCCAATAAACTAGTGGATGTGCACTAGCCGATAACGTTCACGTACGTAACGTTAATACCAACAGCGTCACCAGGTTTAAAAGAAGTGGCTTTCAACGCCCAGGTCTAAACATTGATATATTTTTATATCGACTACGGAACATAGTAAGGTCGTAACTCTTTAGAATATTTTATATCAGTCTTTATTGTTTTCCGAATAACGAGGAATTTTGTAACCTGACGTAACTCTTAAGTGTAACTTATATCAGTTATGCCTTCATTGTTTTCGCAATAACGGCCCAACTCAACTGAATTTCTCTAATGAGTTACGCCCTTATTGTTATCCGTCGTCGATATACTCTTACACACTCTTTTTCATACTGCACTAGCATTTACTATATCACGGTTGGATAATGCATAACACTAATATCTCTCAAACTCAATAACCGGGGAACAAATATTTATCTGTCAAATAATATTTCCAGGCAGTGAGCATTGGATTTTTCACTCCACAGTACAACCGACTAAGTAATAGGGATATATATTATCTTATATTCAATAAATGAGTGTTTGACCACAACCCCGCCTGATGGTAAGCCGCTATGTGTTCTAGGTGGTAAAGCGCGCTAATTTAGTAAAAGCCTTTTCTCTCTTGATTTGTAGCCGTTTGCATTGTAATCGAACGGGAACACCGACGCGGGTAGCTCATTTCAACGTCTATTATTAAACTTATAAAGTTCCTGACCTTATTGGTGATTACAAAAAACACATTACTCATAACTAACTGTAACCGGCGCGCGTCGCTACGCATCAACTCATAAACCAAGTCTCCAATTTATATAATTTTGATACCAAAACCTATTCCAGATAATTCCGAACAAATTTGCTTAACACCTCAGAGCTCTATAAAGGACAAAAAACAAACATTCATTTTTATAGATATATGTATGTAGATTAATGACTCGTTAGTTTTTCTCTGTTATAAGTTCAAATACAACCACATCAAATCATCCATATGAAATAATTCAAAGTAACGGAAGCTCTGGTGTACCAACTAGTATATTTGTTTATAAGTCCGTCAGTCAGTAGGAGCGATGTTTACGCGCGGTGTCGGTTTGTTTACGTCTGGTTGATGATGATCGATCCGTAAACATCACTATGAGATCATCACCTGCTCGTACGACGGCTATTTATGTTTGGATTATCTTTACTGTCTTTTATGATATTACGTTGTACACGTTGCTGTTAATGTTTCGTTGTGACAAGCCCGTCGGTCTAGTGGTTAGCGATCCTAACTGCTACACCGAGGTCGTGGGTTAGATTCCCACCCAAATCAAACTTTTCTGTGATGAGCAGGAATGTTTGTTCTGTGTCTCGGTGTAAATATATATGTATGTATTTAAAATATATATGTATGTATGTTCACCAGTTGTCTGATCACCATAGTACAAGCTAACGCTTAGTTTTGGTCAGCTGGCCGTGTGTGAGTTGTCCAAAGATATATATTAAATGTGTGTGATATACCTGGGAAATAAGCCGACTTCCAAGGTCCGTTGGTTCTGCCCCTTCCACCAGTGCAGTTCAGGCCGCTTGTCTATGAGGATGATGGTGTCGCCAGCCTCTATCGTCATCTGACCTTGCTTCCGGTAGCTATAGACAAAAAACACTTTGATATTACGCTACTGTATAGATATAGAGAAAAAGTTCAGCTAAAATTTAAAAAAAGTAAAACAAAAAAAAAATGTTTTTATATATAATAGTCATAAATTAAAGCTAAATATCCTCTCCCTTTATATGTAAACAAATGAAACATACATAGCTTACAGGAAATCTATACATATACATATATAAAAATGAATATTCGTTTGTTTGTCCTTTACAGACTGACATGGTAGGAAATAGTCTTTACCAACATTATTCAGGATTCCCTAAAAAAGGTTTTGGTAAAATTATATCGATGGTTATGAATAAACGCGTAGCAACGTGCGCCTGGTACAGTTAGTCAATTATAAAAACCGTTAAATCTGTATACAAAATGTTCGACAGTGAAAATTAGTTAAAACATATTTAATGTTTACAAAGAACCTTACAAATTATAGGGTATATTTTCTTATACAATACAATACACTTTATCGTGCACACTGGGGAAATACATAAATAAATAAAATTTGCGGTCTTATCGCTTTAATAGCCATTTCTTTCAGACAACCGTAGGATGAAGGACTTAGTTGTTATATATATATATATATATACTCTTTCCTATTTATCTTTGAAAGCTTAACACAAAGCTACATTTCTTACCTCAAGCTAGCAATAGCAGTGTCAAACTTATTGGTGTCCAAGTACCGTTGAATACCAGCGAAGGTAGGCCGCTCCTTGGGACTGATGTCCCAGCACTGCATCATCAGCATATACACATCGGGAGGGCAGGCCGGGGGCGCGGCGAGACGCTGTCCCTCCCGCATTATCAGCCGAAGGATTTCCGATCCATTCAGACCTGCGTTTAATAGAGTGAAAACTCTTTTAAAACGAAACGGACGGACTGAGCATTTTTATAGAGTGGATGAGCAAAATGTGGGTTTTAACGTAAACCAACCAAGTTGTGCTCACTTCTAGTTTATATGGAGTTTATCTTTATAACGGATAACATTATAAAAAGTTTAGATTGTATATATTTTTAGTGTTCTCAACCAATTATAATGTTAATGTCTTAAGGCCAGTTAATAGGCTATTACTACATTTTTGCGATTTATCTGATACTACATCGCATACCATCAGGTGGGATAGCGTGCAAGACATGGCTTCATCCCATTTATGACCCACTACTGAGCACGGGATTTTTCTTGTACTCAGGAGATCTGCATACTCCACCACCTTGCTGCGGTCCGGTTTGGTGTAGGAGTCAGTGGTCAATTCAAGTGTCGGCAGTTTTTATGTCATCCGTAGACTTCCGACATGACTTAACGATTGCTATCTAACGATAACAATCGAGACCAACAACGTTACGTGTCTTCCTAAGCACAGAATCGTTAATGAAACTTTTGCCACTAGCAGTCACCCATCCTCGTAAGACCGCAATCGCTGTTGCCAAATTTTTTCGATCGCTTACAATCGAAACAAGCCGCCAGGCTATGAACGCGAGCACGTCATCTAAACCGTTCTTTATCTCCGACAGCCAAAACAAAACCTTTTAACATTTATTTATAGTTCAGCCATAATGTAAGAATGTTAACCAACAATCGTTGCATAGCAACCGATATCATTGATCATAAAACTTTGCCATCTGTTCGTTTCTTCTTCACAAAGCTTTATCTTAGGCTCAATAGGTATTAAAGCAACAAAAAATATATTTTTCGTTGTAACTGTTGCACTAACCTTTATACAGGGTACTTGTATTATTCTTTAAGCAAGTTAAAAAAAAATATGATTATTTTTATATTCAAAACGTATGTGCGTCAATTTAAGTTTGAACGACATCTGACGAGATATTTTTTAATTTATCAATCAAATCTTGAAGTAGACGTAACGCGGTTCCAACAGCAAAATACATACCAATCCAAGGTTCCTCCCCGAAGGTATACATCTCCCACAGCGCAACAGCAAACATCCAGACGTCAGAGGCGTGCGAGAACTGCCTCGTCCGCAGCGACTCCGGCGCGCACCACGGGAATGGTACTCGTCGCCGCTCGCTCATCACGTAACAATCGTCTGCATCGGGCAGCGCTCGCATTAACCCGAAATCACCTATCTTTACCTGGTGACAAATAACAGGGTTAAACAAAAAGTCATGTATAGACACTACATCTTGTGCCCTACAGCCCAGTAAGTAGTGACCCTGCATGCAGATCGTCATGTTGTTGTGTGTAATTCCCGGGTACGCATCTATGTGACAGATGAGTATTTCTTCTCTGGTTTTGGGTGTTTTTTTAACGTGTACTGGCTATCCCACCTGCATCACACGGAATCCCAAGATGTAAAAGCATATAGAATCAACTAGTTTGGCCCGCAGTTACGCTCGCATGGTATTTTGATAAAATTAGTTTTTCCAGTCAACCTGTGTACAAAGTTACATTCAAATACTTTCAGTAGTTTTTGCGTGAATAAGGAACAAACATCCATTCTTTCATCCGTCCTCACAAACTTTAGCATTTATAATACTAGCAGGACCTCATATGATGTATCTGAAGCAGATACTTTGTATCTTTTGCCCAAAATATGTATCTAAAGTTTCACAGAAGAGTTTAGAAGGCTACTGTATCAAAATGAATAAGAGATACAAAATAAAATTACACACTAAATTCCAGTTCAACCACATTAAATTACAGTTGAATTTCGACTAGTGATGTGCTTCTAAATTAATTAAAAACTCTTAATATCACACAGCATAGATTACTTACCAATTCGAGACTAGAGAGTAAAATATTCCGACAGGCTAAATCTCTATGTAAAAATCTATTTTTCTCCAAATAAGCCATACCAGCTGCAACTTGGCCTGACCACTTTGATATGTAATTCAATGAAACTTTTCCATTTTGAGCCCTAATGTAGTCTAATAATGCTCCCATGTTGGCCAGTTCACACACCATCATTAATGGGTGGAATACTACACCATGAAGTTTGATTAGATTTGGATGTTTGAGACTATGCATTGCTTCCATTTCTCTTCGGAAATCATCGTAAACGCCAGGCTGGGAGAATGCATCAGCTTTCAGAACCTTCACTGCTACTGGCACCATCTGATTAGGGCTGTCAGATACCCTCCATTCCCCCCTCCTTACAACTCCAAATGATCCATTTCCCAATTCATTATGTAACCTGGGAAGAGGAACATATTCTTAAGTATTTATTTGTCTACTAGTAACTTTGTGAAAGTTAAGGGCATTAAATAAATATTTTTAATTAGAAATTTTGTGTTTTAGTTGCGAACCAATTAAAATAACATAATTAACACTTATCGGAGATTAATTGTTACATGTGTACCACATTGTGCACTTTGGGATCAACATAAAAAAATTTTAACTGATTTTATGGCTTTCATTAAAATTATTAATTTCCACAATGAATAGTGTGTTTGAAATATTTTCTATGTATTTAAAATGATCAGATCCTATTATATTATGATCTATAAGTGACTTATTTAGTAGCTTATATCTAGTGCTACAACTACAAGAAGTCAATCTTCCGCATAAAACTTTGAGACATACATTTTAAAATGTAAATGGGTACTCAAGTTTTGTTAATGGATGGATGGGAGACTGATGGTCAGTCTTACTGTGACAAGCAACTGGTTTCATATATCAATATAAAATTAAACAAATTGTGAGCACAGGTTTACATTTAAAATGTATCTACGACAATGTCAGTTTAAAAACAACTGTAAAACAAAATAACATAAAAATGGAAAATATTCTCACACAATATCCTTCTCCAGTATTATACAGGTAGTTCGACTTTCTGTCTGTGCTGGCCTCAAAGCTACATCAGTCTTCTCTCTAGAAAGTGAACTTGATGAACCAAATAGTTTATTCCAGAATTTTCTGTTCCATAACTGTAGCTTCTTTTTCCTTACAGCATCAAACAACCTGCGCACCCCAGGCTTACTGATGCCTATCCTCTCCAAGTCCTCAGCATGCACATAGTCAAAATGTGCTAGTCTTGTTATCTAAACATTTCAAAAGGTATATATTATGTGTTGTCTAATTTGTTCTACTCTGTGGTTTCATATTTAAATAGTGCATGCAATTAATTATGATCTATGTAAATTGATCTAAAACTACAACGTAACAGATAAATGTTGTATATAATATAATACTATGTCTCAGATGGAGCATATTTATATTCAGAGCTCAAGAAACATAGATCCAAACCACAGTATATTGATACATAACAATACTTGTGTGAAGATGTTTACATGTTTTAAGATTACAACGAAATCGTTACAATAACGTAACTGAAGTTTTACCTGCAGCTGGTCTCTTATTGGTATATAAAATTGCTCCAGTTGAACATTTTGTAATATTTCAGACAGCCAGTCTGTTCCTGAATCCATCGTATAGGTAATATACACGTCTACTTAATAAAGCAACAGATTTATTAGAAATCCACACGAAGGTAACATCTCAAGCAGGAAGTGCGAATTATAACTCGTGAGAGTAAAGAAAACCTCATATCATATGTTGTTAAACTTGTGACATATTTAAAAATAACAATTTGAGATTTTGTAGATACTGCTACAAATATTTTATGTTTACATCAATTTTCTATTTAACGGTTTCATATACGCTAACACACAACCACGATTCTTTTTTATGAAATAATGAATGAAAACAGGCGAAACAGCAACGACCAAACTTCAACTTGACAGTTTGAGTATGTGTCTGACAAGCAGACAATTAGACACAATTTGAATACAACAGATTGATGCGGATCACAGACTAGTTACAGATGCAGATTGATGTCACCTACAGACAAAGATTGAAACACTTTGTGTTGAGGAGAAAAAATGAACCGTAGATTATAAATAAATTAAATCTACGGTAAAATTTGCCAACTCTGTAAATGTCATTCGTTTTTAAAATAAACGCAAATCGTAACTTTTAAAGTTGTTTAACAAGGATCCATCGTCCGGATATTAAATTAATAAAATGTATATGTTTTCGGATGAAAGTATATCTGAAACTAAAATAATTGACTTCGGCAGTGTTGCAGTTGATGTATTAGCAGAAAGAAGTGTTTATATAAAAAACACATCAGATGTAAGTTGAAATTCTGTGAATTATTTCTACATCTCAAAAAATATATACTTTAGGTATTGCGATTGAAATTGTAAAACTCGAAACAAAATATTATGATTATATAGCCAATATTATTGTTGTAATAGCGATTGGTAGCATCACATTTCATATTTTACTTGCAGAACGCTTTATCGTACCGAGTTTCGTTGATATATACTTTGAATTGCGTGGATCAAGTGTTCAAAATATCTATCACAGAAACTCCAGTGGAACCGAATGATAACGCTGAAGTAAGGATACATTTCAAACCGAATTTACCGCGCCAATCATTTACCGAATACTATATTGTCGATGATACTGCTGGAAGTACCTACAGAGTAACAGTTACCGGAAAATGCTTCGGTAAAACAACAAATTTCTTATTTAAATCATTAATTGTAAAATCCCAAACATAACTAATTTTTTATTTGACTTAGTCTGTTTTTTATCACGCGCTGTCTTTAAGACAAAACGTACGTAACAAGACAAATATTTTTTTGGAATGATTGCAGGCATTTTGTATGTTTTTGCCGTTTACGACGTCGTTAGTTTAGAAACGATCGCGGTTATGCAGGAAGGCAAAATGCCAACTCATTGAATCGTTTTAACTAACGTAACTGTAACACACGGTCATGACTTAAAGTTATACCGTATTTTGTTAAAAAGATAGCGCAAAAGAGAACAATGCTCCTTTAGTACCTATTACTGTATAAATATTTTATTGGTTACTTTAATAAATGTGCCAAATTTCATGAATGTACGTTAAATAAATGAATGTAGTATGTTAATCAAAGATTACAAGTTATGAGGGCGTCAAAAGTAGCTGGAGTTGGTTCCTGTATACATATGTATATACTTGGGGCGTCGTCGCCGTTCTTTGAACAATGGCTTTGACATGCGGCTACGTTTCTCGCTCGAATAACACTCCTGTACGGTATACTCTTAATTTAAATTACAGGACCTAACGTTTCTTTAAATAAACGGAAGATATCGTTTAAAATATGTAAGAATATATCGGAACGCAGGAAGGAAACTGTCAACATCATCAACAATTCCGCAATCGATGTCGCTTATCAATGGTTACTGCCATCTTCTGGACAAGGATTTTTCCAAGTAGGCTTAGATTTTTTATTTCGTTTAGGGAATTAGCCGTCAAACGAGACAGACATGATGGTTTTTGCTGTTGATAAGAAACGGTGAAATTAATTAGCTAAGAACTTGCTTTTGGGAAATCCTTGAAGATATAAATCGATAGATCGATCGATAGATCGAAGATAGATAGATTTTGTATCTTAATTATAAATAAAGATATCCAATAAGTAAGATAATTAAATAAGTCTAATTGCTGCACTCAGAGTTGTTAATGGTCACTTAAATTGCTTGCTAGTATAATATGTGGTCATCGTGACCA
>DWJZ01006497.1:0-12985 GCA_018249125.1 Asbolis capucinus
GTTTATATAGGGTTTTTTGGTCAACTGATAATAAAAAAATCTATTTATGTGTGTAAGCGAAGCTGCGGGTATAGCTAGTTTACTAATATAATTCTGACTGCATTATCGTATAAGTACAACAAACACCTGCTTGCTCAATATGTACTCGTAGTTCCTGCACTTAATTAAATATATCTTATGCATTTGAAACCTCATATTTTTATTTATATTACTATATGTAATATGTAGATCGAACTTTCCGTGGTAAACACAGACTAGAACCAGTTCATATATATTTTATCTGTATCAGTGAAACAGTTATCGGTTAAGGTGATTCACTCCTCCGTATATGTCTAGAGGTCCCGCCAACTTGTCTCTGCTAAATTTAGCCTTTATTGTCGTTTTTTTTAAACTTAACACACGGTCATGACCAGTGGTTATACAGAACCACCACCATACACCATACACCATACACACCATACACCATAGGTTTTACAGAAACACAAGAGCGTTATCATTATGGTACACTAATACAAGTCAATTTTTGAGTTCACGTGATCTCAGAGAAAATTTTCTACCCTTATAATATTATCAATTGGCCCCTATATATAAGTAAGGGACAATGCAATAATTTTTACTTTTTAATGCTAAACACTTGATATTATTGATATACATACATAAAATATTTTTTTTCGATATACATACAATTCGATGTACATACATACATTTCGATATACGATTTCAAGGGTGTCTAACAACTGCATCGAAAGGTACGAGAAGTGTGTAGGTCTTAAAAATGAAATACATAAGTAAGAATCGGTAGGTAGGTACGGTATGAAATTCATATATATTCTTTTACGATACCTACATTAAAGTAAGAAGTTAACTGTATATAGCATGCTGCATATTCTGCAATATGAATATTTTACTATTACAAAACAGATATTTATTACGTGCTGAAATGTAAACCAAATTCTTTAGTATTGGAACTTTCAAGAACAAAGCTCCAAGGTCTTCAATTCTTTATGATTCTTTGTTGGTAAACATTTAGTTCAAAATAATCATTGATCTGTCAACCGTGCTAATACTTCAATCTGTTGAAGTTGAATACAATGATCCATTTTTATAGATTGCAAAGAAACAACGCCGCATATTTATTTCAAACTAGCTTTTTGCTACGACTCTGCTTATTATCCCCTCCCTCGTCCCCCCCTTTTCCCCTCTCTTTCCCACCCTCCCGCAACAGCCAACGACATCCCCCGCTCTTCACCTTGTGCCACCCCAGTCCACATCGAATACAAAGTTTTGTGCTTATAACTTAAAGCTTTCAACTCCCCGATTTCAACTCCCTCAAGACTTTTTTCGCGAGAAAAGAAGCCTATTATTTTCCTCAATTTATATTCTATCTCTATTCGAAGTTCATCAAAGTTGGTTTAGAAGTTAAGACGTGAAAAGGTATCATTATTAGAAAGACTTGCTTTTGCATTTATCACATTATTAGTAAGGACTTGAGATCATATCTAAACAGATTTTTCGTAATAATTAATAACTTTAAATATAAGTATATACAATATACAAAGTATATAAACAAATTTGTCCATATTTGCATATCGTTAGGCTTACAAGGAAACCGGTTTCGCGTGGCAAAATTAACACAATAACACATTAAACCAACCGTTAACAATCGAAAACAATCAAATACAACTGAAATTAACAATAAGTTTTTTTATTGTTTAGTAATTTGGTATTGAAAAATTGTTGGTCAATTCATTTTCCTGGCAGCTGATTTTCCTTAAGTCTACGTAGTTGTAATTCACAAAACGTTTTGAAGTGACAGTCTGATGCATATTCATGGAAAATATTTTCACTTTTATCATAATTTCCCTGCCGTCTCCCGTGGGAACAATTCCATTATTCAGTGAAAGGCCGTTCTATACCTTCCTATGTTCGACGCATGAGATTAAAAGGAATTATGAGAACAAGGAAAAATGTGGAGTAGGGTTTTGCTAAATTAGTACATTTTAGCATCTAAGATTACATCGCCACTTACCATAGGAGATTGTAGTCAAGTGAATTCAAAACAACAAGTGCGATAAAATGTAAACAAATGAAATATTACGTAAAATAAAAAAAATGTTAAATACAATGCTGTGGAAGTCTATCTACTATTTGGTTCAGTGCTGAGAAAAGGTGTCTCCTTATAACTAAGGAGGTTTAGAGCACAATCCAGTACACTGCTGCAGTGCGAATTGGTGAAAAAGTCAGTGACCAATCCAAGTGTTAAAATATTATTCCGCCCGAACGCGTCCAACATTGCTTAGCGGGTACTTAACAGTAGAAACCAGGACCGACGCAAGATTCTCAATATTTTTATGCTACTATGTCAATAATCCATCCTTCTGCCGACCGCGCCCTCTGTTGCTTAACTTCGTTAATCACTTGAGATCGACGCAAATCGCCTGATTATGAACGGTTACGAAAATAAAATAACCTTTGGAGGTTGCCATAAGCATTAGACTTTTTAAAAAAAACGTAGTTAACTAAACAACGGATGTGATACATTATTATTGAGGAAACAAAAAGGTTTAAGTAGCAATGAATTCGCAAAAACTAACTATAAAAACTACACGTGATAGACTTGGCTAACGTTTATTTAGCTTGGGTCACATGACCACTGCAACCAATGACAACGCAGGCTTCAATGACTTAATTATACTCGGTGTAAATTCGATTTGGGTTTTTTCAATACAAAATTGACAAGTTTGTATATTTATTACGTTGTATGGAAAAAAATCAAAATCCAATTTTCACCGAGTACAGCGATGTTTTCCCTTTTTCAGTCCATTCTAACAGATTCATTCAGCATTTTTAATTAGTTTATATCTCTCCGACTGGGCTCAGGTACTATGTGAGGAGTACCTCTAGCCGTTTCTCGCTTTCCAAACAATTTCAAAGTCATTCAAGTTCAGAAGTCGTTCGATTGCAGTCCAGCTGGAATTTTTAATTCACATTTATATTAGCTGCGCTTCAATAGGACTTCAATATATGGATCTATGAATCTTCAATATATGATCTTCAATATATGAATAAACTTTATATGGATCGCAATAAAGTTGACATCGCGGAAATATCGTAAGGAACCCTGTACTCTTGAGAATTGCCCATAGAGTTCTTGAAGGCATATGAAATCATGTATCTGTATCTACATACCTTCTCCGTATATTTTAAGACGAGATCTGAGCCATCATTCAGCTAGGCTGCCATATTTGCTGACAGGATCCACCTTCTGCTTCAAAAGTCACGATATCCTTAAATAATTCTTTAGAAACCGGTGTATTGAACCTGAGACTGCTTAAGGAAACTGAAATATTACCATCCCAAACTTAACACATCTCATACCTAAAATGTAAAGGTTGCCGCCCACTGACCGAGCGGAGGCGTTGCATTCAAAAATGAATTCTATGACCCAGAACAAAGGTCGAAATCAATGATTAACATTAATCCGAATATTAAAACGTGTTTCGAATATTTTATTACGTCTATTGTAGGTTTTATTTCGACTAGCTGCATTTTAAAGGCCAGTTAGTTAAAATAATAATTATTATGAGTCATAGTTTAGCGTTTATGACGTCGGTGTTTATCTGATTTCAAAATGATTATATTTTATGAATAAAAATGTAAAAAATATACACTAAAAAGTATAACTTTAAAGTTCCTTTAAAGACATGTTATCTCGTCGGTCCCTATAATACTGCGACAGATAACATACAGACATGCGACAGAATAAAAACTACGGAAATTGGAACACTCTCCTTCTATATTAGCCAAGTAAATGAATATTTGTAGGTAGTATCTATTATTAGGGGTGTGAATGACCACTAGTAACAAAAGTTGTTGTAGCGCCTTCGTGCTTCGAAGAACTTATAACCACTAGTTTACATTAGAGCTGTGTGTCGGATACTCCATGCCTCCTCTGTTCGGACGATGATTAATACGTATTTTATTATTATAAGCTTTTATTTAACTTGCAGTGTATGTTAGTATATTTATATATTTGTTACGGATCAAATCTTACAAGCGACTTCCTCTTACACTACGGAGCAGAAATTTTGCATAAAGTTTTCATCCTGATGACAATCCATTTTTATGACAAGCATGACCTGATACTACGAGTACGTTCAAGATTGGCTCCATATAAGGAAACTCCTCCACAGTTAACAAAACATGAAATTTTGTGTTTCTTTGTATTATTGAAATCTATAATTAAAACTTTTGTTTTTAAAGATTTTTAATAAACTTTGTTAAATTTAGTTTTTGTACTGGCATCTAATACTTTGTATTTTTTAATTTTTTCAATGAATTATCATTTTGAATACCACCATATACCTGGTCTGAATACCACCATGTCTCAATAGTAAGTAATAGTGAGTAAAATTGGAATTAAATGGAGATTACAATTTAACAATTATCCAATTCTGTGTCGAGTGTTCGGTGAATGGCGATCTCTATATACGGGCTCGCTGGAGGTTATATTCATTGTTATTCAATTAATTCATTTATTTTATTGACTTGTTGAGGACCTTATGCTTTCAGTGATCGTTTATTCGTTTATTTGATCTTTCAGGACTAAGTACCGCTTACCATCGCGCGCGACTTTATAGGTTTTTGAATCTGTAGGTCTAAAATTGTAACTGATAGATTCTTATGCAAAAATGCAAAATTATTCAATAATAAACAAATTCTGGGTGTATTTAATACGTAACGATTTTATAACAGTTTTTCTTTTGTCGGTTAATCTGTTTTTCTTCTTCTTCTCTGCGCTTCTAGTGATCGTAAATCTCAGAAATGGTTTAACCGATATGGATGCAGTTTTAGTATGGTTATTACTTTAATTATTTTTACTAACAAATTAACAATCTATGTATCCGTGACATCATAAATAAAGAATATTATTATTATTAGATATAATATTGCTCAAGCATAATTAAAAAAAATATGTTAATTTAAGGAACTGAAGTGTAGTATAAATCGTTTTAAATTACGTGGAAATTAATCCAATACTGTTTTTCTCCGAAAAATGCAAGTCGTGAATCGATAGTAAAATTGAAATCGTGAAGATTGAATCGAGTTAATTGTAGTTTCATCATTTTTAATGTTTCGTTTGAAGTATCTCGTGACAGTCTTATTACACGTTTGACCCTCAGAAATCTCGTGAAGCTAAAGAGTCGCAGGTTGGACTCTTTAGCTTCATGGGTAAGCACCATCATTGCAACCTATAATTGAACCCAGTAGCTCAGGTCTCCTCTCACAATGTGAGGGGTCTAGACCATAGTTCACCATGCTGGCCAAGTGGGGACTTGTAGACTCCACACACCATCGAGAACTTTATCGAAAACTCTCGTTAATACAGGTTTCTCGTTAATACAGGCAAAGCACCGTGCCCAGTAACGAAAAATTATTGTTCGATTCAAAATTGCATTATACTCGTAAATCAGAACTATTGGACGGTAAATCACGCAGTCTAATATAAGGTTGATAAGACTAATGTGTTGTCTGATAGAGTCTTAATAAGACATGAAATGACGGAGTGCTTCTAAGACATTAAAGTATATAATGTAATCATGAGGCTATGCACAAATGTAGTCAAATACAACCTAAGATTTTTAGTAAGGTAGGTGTATCTAGTTCTCCATTCTATTTCCGTCACTAAATAATTACAATGAATTTTTTATAATAAATGTTTTGTAAAAACATAACAATTTGTGTTAAATGATGCGTAGAAGTCCTTTGGTTTGTTTTTTAAACCTTAAAATGAATAACACGACCCTGGTGAATTATTAAATTATATGAATGGAGCCTATGAACGACTGAATGATATTGGTTTTTTTCTACAATTTAATTCTGTAACCAATGTTTTTATTGTGTACTAAGCTGTGCGTTAAATTTGTCGGAATTATAATATAACTTCCTAAATAATTATTAATAATGTTGTACAATAAAACGAGGTAAAGTTATATTCCGTGAACATTTGAATATATTTTTATATACATGCTACAGATATTAATTACATATTATACATGCCCATGATATCTTATTCAGCTTAGTTGGTAGCACTGAGATTTCTGTTATTTCCCGCGAAGCGCTCCTAATCGAACCGCTTGTAAGTCGCCAGTTCCAGGTTTATAAAATCCTGTACATTTAAACACGAACGGAATCACGGACTGCTCCCGAGATTAAACTACCTAGTTGTTAGCTGGTTAAAAACATAATTAGTAGTACTCGTGAACTTGTCTGTAAATTCCGGGACAGCAAAGTGAAATTACTGAACATAGGACAACACGAAAAATTCCGGGATAATCCCAGATTTCCCGATCATATGTCAACCCTACTTGTAAGTAATCTTTCTAATCATGTCACAACCGGCGGAGAGTAAATGACTGACCGATAATGGCAAAATAAGCGCATCCGTGCTTCAGAGAACAAGGGTACACGACGCTCAGAATGTTCTGAAAAAGGTTTTGTTACCAAAATATATCGATCGGACACATGGTTGAGGAGTTGATGCGCAGCAACGCGCCCCGGGTACAGTTAGTAAAATATAATAATGTTTCTATTTGAAGTGGGAAAAATGTTCTCAACATTTGTAGAAATAACCACGCGTTCGGACTTGAATGTCTTAGATAGGATCTCTATATTACAGAAGCCAGTAGATACTAGAGATTTCCTAGTACAATTATAACGAGTATAACTACTTCCTTCCTGTAATATTACTATATTATAAATCTTATTACTCATCTGTCTTATATATGTCCATCCTTCTAATTACGAGTAAATATTACGTTAATAAAACTATTTTGTATTTATATCAATAAAAAGACACCGACTTCTAAATATAAATGCAAAATAAAATTAAGATATTATCAACGTACTCTAAATCAATTAAATACACATTATTAAGGATAATGACAATTTAATTATTGATTGGACAAATTGGACCACGTGACAAGTAACAGCTTTCGAATAAGAGAGACATCAAAATGGGTACCAGCAAAAAGTACGAAGTTGAAGGTGAATTTGAAGTTGAAGGTGAACATGCATAAAATTATTACTAGGTTTAATAAAATATGATTTAATAAAGATGAAGTGTCTTAAAACATAACTTATAATTGTTTTTATATTTAAAACTAGTAATTTATTACATTTAAAGTACTTTATTAATAATGATAAATATCTTTGGTCCATTCACTCACGGCCATCCGACCCCAAGCTAAGCGTTAGCTTGTACTATGGTTATACATATACATAGTTATATAGACATTTATACCCAGACACATCCGCGGACCGCATGCGGCCCTTTAAGCATTTTTAAATTTATTCTTTATACTTAATAAGCTCATACACTGTGTCAAAACATAAAGTAATAACATAAAAAAACATTATGATACAAAATTGGAGCAGTAATATAAACAGTTCATATATTAAATCTAAAATTTTAAATCTGATTCAGTATATAAAGATCTTTTCAATGTGCTACCCTCATCCAAAAATTAATTTCAAATTGCCCCTTTAATTAAAATGTTGCTCACCCCTGCACTAGACCAACCGGCCTGTCAATACATACCTAGTAATTTACTAGCTTTAATTCTAAACATACTTATGTGTAACTACATCTTCCATCAAATTCACGTCTATTTTCAGACGCAGTATCTCAATACTGAAGGATCAATTAATAAAGTATTATATCTAGAACGTCAGCGGATATCCTTCTCCTTATTACAAATAATTATTAATCTCAATTCGATTTTTTACGCGAAACAAATCGATAATATATTTGAATCAAGTGTATCGTAGTGGTAGGTTGTGACTAAAGATTTTATCGAATGAAATAAAATTGTTAATTTTTTACAGTCTGTTTTGGTTACAATATTATAACCAGGAAACTTAGTCTATCTGTTCGGTAATCAGAAATACGTCGATTTTCGATATTATTGCCCGATAACATTTGTGTAACCGAGTTGGTAATTTTGTCAAAAAACGGCCGAGTATAAAATGTATTAACCAACTGTCATTAAAATATTATTGTTTGTTCATAAAAAGTCTGATCTGAATTTTGACAGAGATGTATTAATAAATTTATTATTAAGTTAATACGCAAAACTTTAAATCAAATTGTTTGTTTCGTATAGGATTTTTAAATACATTTATAATCTTAATATAGTATAATATAACTACCGTTTTGGAAATGTATCAAAATAAAGCGGAAAAGAAACTGCGAAAAAAATCTCATCACCATACTTAATTACGAAATTTAATTAAACACTTTTTGTTTGTCTATTATTACTACTACGAATGTCTATTACTTCCAAAAATCCTTGTCATTAATATATTAATTTACACTATAGTAAAAGTATGAAGAAGGAAGCACACATAAACATTTGACCGACTTGTGTGTACATATGTACGCGTATGTGTGTATAATATAAACTTTTATATAAACAAAATAAACGTATCACCAAAATTAGTTATTCATCAAAGAAAGGAAGAGCTGGTTCGTTTTTCCCTCATTAATTTACTACGCCCACACTGTACCACATACATAATTAAACAGTTTTCTTTTCATTTAACGGTCAAGGAATTAATTGTCATTGATTAAGTACGTAATTAGAGCTTACTGTGGAATATAAAATAACAACAAAAAACTCTTTATTGTACACCAATAGACGTAAAATATACATAATACAAAATGTAAGGTATAGAAAAGGCGGCCTTATCACTTATTTCTTCCAACCTTTGAGAAGAGGAGTGTTTGGTTTCAGATAACGAGCTGCGGTGTACGAGTGTTTCATAAATATACATGGGTAATATCAATATTAAACTGAATTTATTAGTTAACTCCTTATTGGGAGTTAACTCAGTTTTATTAGGCTTACTAAGCTATACGATAAATTGCCGTTTTGATAAGGTATTTATATAAATATAATATAAGGCCTATATAGCCCTACTACGCTGTAATCTTCTATCCACCAATGGACTGGAGCATGGTAATGGAGTATGCCCTAATCCTTCTCTGACCTCCATACACAGACCCGTGCTGTACAGGGCATTACTTGTTTGACCACCACACTTTAAGATCGTTGTCCAGGGTACCTCCATCGCGGTGGAAAGACAAAGTTATAGTCGCGCTTCTTGAACTGGCAACCAAAACAAAGCGATACAACAACGTAAAAGAAGAAGAATGAGAAAGAGGACTAAAAGATGTGGAGAGAAGAAGAGTATCAATACTGTTCTTGATTTGATTTCTATTCCGATTACAAGATTATGATAAAACAGATTCTGTAAGGACTGTGTAACAATTGTATTTCATCTATTCAAATAAAGACAGTTTTTGTATAAGGCCCTACTTATATTGATTACGACAAGCAGTTCTAAGAAATGGCAATTCGTTTCAGTATGACCGATTTACTTGAAATTTCATTGGAAAGTTAAGTAACTATACATTAAATAAAATGTGGTCAAGTAATTTGTTTTCATAAAAACCATAATCAGTATTTTCGAGAGTCCAAGTTAAAATAAAAGTAAGGAAAAAGAAAGAAGTCAGTTTGTGAAGTCAAACGTTACATTTGAAGGTTTATGAAATCTTAAGAAATTAAAATTCACAATACATCTTCTCAGATGAGAAATAATCAGAAAACATGAAATAGCAATTAATATGAGGGTCGTTAATGGTTGCTTAAATCACTTCTTAGTACAGATATTGAATACTATTCCACTAAGAAACGATTTAATTAACGACTCTGAGAGCAGCAACAGCTGCCCCTATATTCCCTTAATGTCTATATAACCCATTTACTTCAACATCTAGCATATACATAAAAACAAGTGTTACCCAACGACATATTGTCTTTCTGTTGCGTAGCTATTGCATTGTTGAATATAAAAACGGCATGTAATTGAAGATTGGATGATGACAAACATTATGGGATTGCGATATGTTTCCAGCTGGTTTTTAATGTGATACTTACTTCTTAGGAGTTAGACCTACAAAATATCTTGTACGAAAAAAAATCCTCGGTTCTCTTTCACGAAAAAACCTATGTGTAAGTATTAACTGATACTAAGTACCTACTTTGTCAAGAGTAGTAGAACAAGGTGATGCTATGTTTGACTATGAATTCAAACTATACAGCAAATAATAATCATTTTAACGTTTAAAATTGTGATGTCAAGATACCTGTGCCCAGGAGTGAGGTAGTTTCGTCCATCACACATCGTCCACAGAAATATCAGACTTCTACCCCATCAAACGTCACTCTGTCGCCAGATGGCGGTGTTACTTATTAAGTAATAATTTACTGCTAAACTCAGTGTACCTTACAAAAAACAAAAAAATTGATACTGTATTATTCTATATAACTCCAAATAAATTCTTCCGTAAACAAACCAGCCAAATAATGCAATTAGCCGTCACGGCAATGCGATCAATTTATCTTGAAAACTATTCCAGAACTAAAAACGCACAACAATACTTATTAACAGACGGTCAAGTGACGCAAAAAAAGTGTTTTTTTGTCCCGAGACCAAGCATCGGTGCGCGCAGTGTCCACCAAGGTCTGTTCACGAATGATTTCAGTTACAAAGACTGAGGTCTTTGTCAAGGGCTGTGTTTTACAACTTGACCCCGTCAACATCTGTATTCAAATTCCCATTTCAGGGGCCATGGTGTCATTACTACAGCCATTGTGCATTGCTGACCACGGCTTTGTTCTCGACTCTGGTTTAAGGAGAAGGCTAAAACATCCGGGCTGCGATTTGGTGGAATGGTTAGTGGCCAAATCGAGTTAGAAGTACATACATATTTATACTGTCCGAAAACTTCTTTTCTTCTCATGTTGTTCTCGTCTTAAAATTGCCGTTCGACGACAACAACCGAGATCAATGTTTAAATGGCTTCCAAAATAATGAAGTAATACCACTAGCGGTCACCCATCACCTTTTTAACACTTTCTTATCGCGATCGCCATTGCTTACTTACAAACTTGAGCTGTTAAATTATACTTATAATCGACATAAGCCGAATTTAGTTTGAATGAGAGAAACTATTTGTTGAATCGACTTCTTGTCTACACTAATATTATAAAGAGGAAAGATTTGATTGTTTTTTTGTTTGAATTAAATAGGCTTGAAACTACTGAACCAATTTAAAAAAATCTTTTACCATTCGAATCCTGCATTATCCCTGATGAACATAGGCTATATTTAATACGAGAACAACAGGGATCCGCGTGAAAATCTCGATAATGTAACCGAACGTGTGAAAAAAGTCCTTATATCGCGTACGCTGCGGTAATTATTGACAATAGAGCAACATGATGTACTATAGTCTATAGAGGACATCCTTATCTACAGATAAGTCCGCGATACCATATGTGGAACTGTTACAGTAATGTCACAATAACTACTTTTCTTAGTGACTGGTACTTCCGAAGCGAAGCGAGGGAAATTTCTAGTCTTAAATAAGGATGTTTGTCACTGTTGACTACAGTTGGCAGAGACTGAGGCAGATATATATATAAATTATGTAACGAACAAATACCATCACAGATTGAAATAGTTAATGGGTTTTTATCAATTACACTTAAAGGAGTTTCCATTTAACATATTTTGTGTAGTTTAATACTGAAAAATTTGATTAAATTAACGTCTGACAAATTAACAAGAATATGAAAACATTATTCGAATTGAGAAACATATGTTCGGTTATATTAAATTAATGTTTTTACTATATAATTGTGTTGTATCTTTGTACTGTTAAGTATAAAAACACGATTTATTCTTTGTAGCGGTTTCAAGGTTTCATTAGTTGTTATTTCATTTGAAGTAACTAGTTTACTATTATTTTAAAGGCTATTTTTGACGCATTGTTTTACTAGTCAGATAAAAGATCCATGGATAAAGTCCCACCAAAACATAAATCCAGGATCAAACCCACCAAAAAATTAATTTAGGTTCAACCTTCCCCAACATATGTACTTAAACATATGTTCACCCACCTAGGTTCAAACCTACCCCCTAAAAACAAACCCAAGTTGAATCAGGAATGACTTGGTTGCCTGTTAAGCCAACCTGTCCGAATCGATATTATGGAATGGAATTTTCTTATGGAATTTCCAAAATCAAGTGCATTAAATATTTTTCTTTACATAAAATCATTTTTGACTTTGAACTGACGAAAAAAGGTTATTGTTATACGCAACGATTCATTTTGAATTTCGAAAACATTCTCTTGGAATAGCACAGGCAGGTATAGGACGTTAAATTGAGATCTTCTTGTTATTCACAATCGTTATAATATTCTGCCACTCGTGTTCTAATAACAGAGTAACGAGAGATGGACTAGGTTTTAATTAATCCTGATTATTTGACATGAATATTAATTCTGTCTGAATTACGATGTGACTAGGGTGCGGTTATAGACATGCAGATTTCGGGTCATTTATAATTTATATATATATATATACTAATTATTATGGTGTTATGTAATGATAGCAGCGATAGCCTAGTGGTTTGAACGTTGGTCTCTCAACCGGGTAGTCCTGGGTTCAAATCCTGCCGCAAGCATTTCTAATTTTCAGTTATGTGTGTATTAGAAGTTGATTATCACTTGCTACGATAAAGGAAAACATCTTAGGAAACCTATTTTCCTAAGAGTTCTTCATAAAGTTTTCGAAGGTATGTGAAGTCGACCAATCCGCACTTGGTCAGCGAGGTGGACTATGACCTGTCCCCCTCACAATGTGAGTGGAGTCCCGAGCTCAGTAGTGGGACAGTTATGGGTCATAATGATAACGGCCCGTTCACACACGGGAGTCCTTTTTACTGGTACATTTTTAACGGATACGTCATAAATTTATGCTCTGTTCAAACATAGAAACTGTATAACGTTTAACGGATCCGTCATTACTGGATGCAATGTGTGAACAGAAAACTCTCAGTATACCGCCGCTAT